>JAQZBX010067563.1:0-15910 GCA_029593785.1 Cabassous unicinctus
TAAAAAAAAAAAAAAAGAAAGAAAGAAAGAATCTGGCTTGTCTGTTCTAACAGTAGATAAAAGATTTGATGGTGAAAACCAAACTAATGGTCAAAAAATGACATTATATATTATTCCCTGTTGTATCTCAAGCACCTAGGACCCTTCCTGGTAAAAGAAAAGATTATATATATATAATGAAGATATGTGTACCTAATAATATGGGCTCAAAATAAAAGCAATTATTTCTACAAAAACAAATCATACACTAGTCTACAAAGAAAGCCTCAATAAATTCCCAAGAACCAACACTATATAAACTGTGTTCTTTCACCAAAATGCCATAAAATTAAACATCAGTAACAAAAGAAGAGCTTTTCCAAAGTCTCTTATGTCTCAACAATTAAAACACATTACTAAGTGTTACTGGTTAATGAGGGAGCATATGGAAATTCTTAGCAGTGAAGCTTTCAGTTATCTATTCCTATGTAACAAACCACCCCAAAACGGTGGCTTAAAAGAATAACCATTTCACTTGCTCATGATTTGGAGGGCTGGCTGGACAGGGTGCAGCTGGGACAGCTGCTTCACTTGGTGTGATTGGATCTGCTCAGGCCTGAATGTGCTTCTCTCCAAACCCAGTAGTTCTCTCGTTGGCTCAAACACTGACCATGCTCTGAGTCCTCACCTGGCCCTGAGCTGCATGCAATTCCTGTCCCCCCTGCTTTGGACATCTGCCCCTATATCCTCTGGCCCTGCTCACTCACTGTGGCTTAGCAGATTCCTCTCTTTCCCCAGCTCTTCTCCTTCTCCCAGGTTCCCCATCACAGGGACAGCCCCACTGTCCACCTAGTCATGTGACCAGACTCCCGGTGCCATCCTCATCTCCCCCATACCCAAAAGCCCACCGATCCCCAGAGCCATCCCTCCTGCCCCTGCCTCTCTCTGTCCAGTCCTCCCTCTAGGACCCCCATGGCTCTGCTCCTGGTTCAGGAGGCTAGGGCAGACCACCGCTCGAGGCTCAGGTTGGAGGGGATGATCTGAGGCTGGACAAGGGGACGGCAAAGAGGACAGGAGAGGAGACGGTCCAGATCCCAGCCTGGCATCTGGGACGGTGGCTGACCTAGGGTGAATGGCTCTGAATCTCCATTTCCGCAGCTGTGAAGTCAGGGAGACAGAACTGTGAGACGGGATGGCTGTGGAGATTGACTTGGGAGATGAGGATAAGGGTGAGGAAGAGATGCGGTGGTGGATGGGATGAGTAGGAGATGGGGCTGGCTGGGGATATGCAGTTGCCATGGCACTCGCCATCCTCCGAGGTCCACAACCTTGACACAAACCAAGAACCAAGCAGGCAATGGAAGTCACATTATACACTCAACACCCAGAATATTCAAAAAACTGGGAAAGCCAACGGTTCCTTGAGTTCCTTTTCAAGGAACTGTGAAGACCTTGAAACTGTGAAGACAGGGTGAAGAAGTTGAGAAAGCATTCTGCGAAGACTGGTTTGGGAAATGAGAATAAGACAGCAATGAGACTGGAAAGCCAAGCTTGCCCTGCTGCTTTCCCCCTCTGTTTGTCTCTCTCACTCTGTCCCTCTATCAGGGTGCCTCCAGACGCCCCATGGTGTGTAGGGGAACCCTGCAGCCCTCAAGGACTTTGGAGGATTCCCAGCTCACCAACGTCTACACCTACCTGTGTCGGTTCTCCAACTGGGTACAAGCAACCGTGCAGGCTGACCAGTGACGGTGCCTGACCCAGGTGTTGAAGGAGCCCCAACAGTTCTTCCTGCCTTGGGGTACAGGTCTCTGGGCCCCCAGTCCAGGCCCTCAGATGTCCTACTGTTCCTACCCCAAACCCCTCCCTCCCTCAGGGACAGAGAGCAGTAGAGACATGAGATGAAGAGCCACCAACAGAGTTCCAAGCCCCTCCACCCTCAGACCCAGGAATCCAGGCCCCCAGCCCCTCCTCCCTCAGACTCAGGAGCAAATCCACGTTGGCGCCACCTAGTGACAGGACCCTCCTAGGACAACCAGAAGAGAAGAGCAGGTTTTTCAGCCTCCTTCCCTACTTCTGCTCCTCCTACTTTGCCCAAGAAATAAAGTCTCCAAGAAAAAACAGGCTCTGTGTATGGCCTCCTCCCTGCCTGACCTCACACTCTCACTCTGGGGCCTCCCATAATCCGTTTCCTCTCCCTGGGCCTCAGTTTCCCCATCTGTAAAACAGTTGTCTTGATTTAAAATAATAATATTAAAGGGTTTCAGAGATTCTGGAAAAGGTGGGAGAGCTACCTGGCAGATCCAGAGACACAGGTTCAGTTCCTTCAGTCCCAGATTTTATGTGGCATGCCTGAGGAAGTCCCCACAGGAACAGGGCTGACAACAGTGGCCTACAGTCACACAGCACTATGTGGCAGGTACTGATTTCAGTGCTTTATTGTCACGAAAACCTCAAAGCACTCCTACCAGGCAGAAACAATGATTACTCCCATTTTATGCACTAGGAAATAGAGTCACAGAGAGGCTCAGTGGCTTGCCCAAGGAAGCACAGCAGTATGTGGCAGAGCCTACTTGGCTCTAGGGTCCACATCTGAATCATGTGCTGTGCTAACCCCTCTTTCCAGCCTCAGCCTTCTTTTATGATTTACACACTGGCTCCAGGTATACGATTTCGTCCAAGCCAAGAAATGACCACCCCCGCCACCACCCCAATACCCCTTCAAGGATGAGCACCTGACAACCAGCCTCCCACCCAAGGGGCAGCAAGACCCTCCCCTTTTAGGTGCCAGCCTTGAGTGTGTACCTGGAGGCAGAGGTTCAAGGTGAGGCCTGAGCCAGTAGGGGGATCTCATGGGGCTTCCAACGCCAGGCTGAGGGGTTGGGGCTTTGTCCAGGGGTGCTGGGGAGCCATGGGAGGGCTGGGAGCAGAGCTGGGACAGGGGCAGTTCTGGGTGGAGAGATCCCTCTAGAGCCACCAGGGGGACGGGCTGGAGAAACCCCATTCTGAAGTCCACGAGCCCCAGGCACTTTTGCCTTTGTGATCTGCCTCCTTCACAAAAATATATGAACATCAAATATATATATGAGCATCGTTTTTTATATTATTGTGGACTTTACCATTTTTGTGATGTGAGCAAAACATTAAAAGATTTTCTTTGACCCTACAAGTTTGTTTGTTTTTCCTTCTGATTTTAAAAGAAATCCAAACATTTCCTGGCCTCTAAAAGTCTCCTGGGCCCCGGGCACTGCGCCTCCTGAGCCTTAGGGGGAAGTTGGAGGGGAGAGACTAGAGCCCAGGGAGCGGCTGGGGAGATGCTGGAGCAACGGTGAAGGCAGGAGGGGAGGAGACTGGGCCAGGAGCAGAGCCGTGGGGTGGAGGCCGGAGGGCAGGACAGAGAGAGGCCGGGGCAGGAGGGACAGGCTGGGGGGGGTTAGGCGACCGGCTGGCGCCCGGTGTCTGGTCACAGGACGCGGTCGGCAGTGGGGCCAGAAGAAGGAGAAGGTTTGGGGGAAGAGAGAAATCAGCCGGGCCACGCTCTGGGAGGGGCCAGGGGACCCCTGGGGAGGTGTCCTGGGCAGGTGGCAGCAGGATGCTGCGCGGGGTCCGGGTTGACCCTTGGGAGTCCAGGAGAGAAAGGCCAGGTTTGGAGAGTGTGGGTGGCTGGGGCAGCATGGAGCCCTGCTGGGAAGGGGGGTGCCAGGAGGAGGAGGGGTGCGCAGAAGGCAGCGGCAGTTGTGAGGGGTGCCCGGGGAGGGGTCCAGGAGGGTGTGACCGGCCGGGGCGCTGGGGGCGGGGGGAGCGCTCTGAGGCCCCTGCATGGTGTGGGTGAAGCTGGCTCCCTCGGGAACCCCATCTGGGTCTTGGGGCGCAAAGTGCGCCTGCCGCAGAGGTGAGTGGGAGGAGCGCTGCGCGGTCCGGGTGGGTGTTGAGGAAGCCTCATCCCACCCAGGACTCACCTCCCTCAGCTCACCACCTCCACCCACCAGGGGGAGCTGGCTCCAGGGTGGGAGCAAACGGGCCAGCCAGGAGTTCCTGTCAGCGCTCAGCTGGGTTCCTGTCCCCCTCGGACCGCCATGCTCCCTCTCTGGGCCTCAGTGTCCCCCATATTAAGGAGGAAGTGCTAATAACCACCTCAGGAGGCGAGATGTCAGGAGGCTAGATGAGGTGATGCAAAGAGGAGAGCACTTAGGAGGGGAGTGGCCTGTGGTCAGCACCCCATAAACGGGCTTGTCCTCTGAAGCTGTGGTCAGGAAGCAGGGGTGGGGGGCAAGGACGTTGAGCAAGAATTTGTGGGAAGTCAGAGGGACAAAGGAGTTCTACAGTATCTTCCTGCCTGGGCACCAGAATGTGTGGAAGTCTAGGGGTTCCAGAAGGCCTGAAGACCCACAGTTCTAGAATGGCTGAAGAGCTGTGGCTCTTGGTTATTTGAAAGTCTTGGGTCCTCTGATGTCAAGGACCTCCACTTCCAGAATGTCATAGGGCCCGAAATTCCAGAATCTGAAGGTCTGGTATTCTAGAAAAGTGGAGGCCCCTATAGTTCTAAAATGACTGAGAGTCCACAGTTCTAGAATAACTGTGGTTCTGGAATGCCTGGATGACATCTGGGGGCTTTCAGAAGTGGGGAAATTGAGGACCAGAGTCCCCTAAGCACTGGCCACTGATGTCCTAAACAGCCCCTCTCATGCAGTCCCTGCCCATAAAGGTGACGACAGCTTTCATTCTTCTAACAGGCCCCTGGCCTCCACCAGGTGACCTGAGGCCAGTCCCTCCCCCTCACTGGGCCTCCTCATTACTGAACCAAGGCAGGGTGGACTCTCGACAATTGCTCAGGGCCCTCTGTGGTTCTGAGACACACATTCCCAAAGCCTTGGATCATCTTAGTGATGATCTCCAGCCTCTGGAATGCAGAATTCAGAACCCAAACTCAAGACTGCAGGATCAGGTAGAGAGTCCAGGCTCCCAGTCTCTAACTCCATGCTCTGGAATCAAGATTCTCAGTTCCAGAATCATGGAAGCCAGGCCCAGGTCCCCTTGTCAAGTATCTTCAAGGCACAACGCAGATTTGAAGCTCCAGGTTTCATGCTCCACAATCTACTCGGTGAAACCTCAGGATTGAGACCCAGATGCTAGAATCCAGACCTCAAAACTCAAAATCCAGAATCTACCATTCATACTCCAGGCCCCAGGCTCCCAGGCGTGCAGGCTTCAGATCACAAGTCCCAGATTCCAAACACCAGACTCAAGACTCCTAGTCTGGACTCTAGATTCAAAGGCCCAGAATACAGAATCCAAGAATCCAAGCCCTAGACTCAAAGTCTAGATGCTAGGAAGCAGATTCAAGACCCCGGAACACAGTCTTCGAAATTCACACTCCAGACTTCAGGTCACGAACGTCAAACTCCTGACAACCCTTAATCCAGAACCCAAGAGCCAGGCTACTCCTGCAGGCACAAGAAGCCTGACTCTAGAATCCAATTTCCACACTCAAGACCCCAAATCCAGATGACAGGCTCTAGGCTCCAGACCCTGTGTTTAATCTCCTCCAATTCTCTGCTCTTGCCCTCCTGTCCCCTCCCCCTGACAGAACTGCCCCTGGCGGGTAATTCCTCCTTGTAGACGCAGACAAAAGCTTCAGCCTCATAAATGCCCATTAGGCCTGGTCCCCCGCCCCACCAGCTACCAAGGCGTCCGTCCCGGCCTGTAAACCAGGCTCTCGGCCACCCCCACCCCACCCCGCCCCCCAGAGCCAGGCAGGGCAGGAAGCTTATAAATTCAGGCACTAGGGCGCCTGTCCCCCTTCTTCCAACATCCAAGCTGCCTCCAATGCTGCTGGAGGACCTGGAGGGGGTGAGATCTTTGAGAGAGGAGTGGCAGGTGGGTGTGGGGAGGTGACACAGGGTGGTGGGCCCATGGGCAGAGGGGAGATGGACCCTTCTCTGGTCTGAGCAAGACATCAGCTCATGCTGGTCTGGGGGGTACACAGGACATCCTGGTCTTGGGGGGGTCATGGGCTGCCCTGGGGGAGTTGAGTGTCAAGGGCATCAGAGTTACATTCACGTGTCCTTTGCTGAGGCCCCACGTTGACCCTGAACCAGGAAAATCTCAAGGAGCCTCGAGAAGGAGCTGCAATGGAAGCTGGGGGCAGGGAGGGGGTTGGGGGCGTGGGGAGTGAGCCAGGAGGACGTCCCTGAAAGTGTCTGTACCAGAGCCAAGAACCAGGCCAGGAGTTATCACCGGTTCAGATCGGCTCACCACAATCTCCCAGAGGCTTCCTGGGTGCCAGCACCCCCCCGTGCTTGGGGAGGGCAGGGGGGCTTCCCAAAGGTGGGGGCCAGAGGAGAAGCCTGTCAGGTGTGGGGGGCCTCTCAGGAGAGGTAGGGGTTGCACCTGAAAGAACAAATGCAAATGCAGACTGATGGGGGAGGCAGACCCCACAGAAGCCATCGCCAGAGAGGCAGAGGCTCGGGGGAGGTCAGAAAAGCCTCCGGGAGGAAGTAGGCTTTGAAGGGAACGGCATGCTGGTAGGAGGAACAGCCCGAGCCCAAGTGTGGCGCAAGGCAGTGCGGGAGAGAAAATGGAGGCACAGCTGCATCTGAGGACAGAGTTGTGGGAGCCCCCATCAGGGGTTCCGGAAGGGGGCATCACTCCTGTCCTCCAGAGCCAGGCGGAGGGTCTGCAGCTTTATCTGGGGTCGCTGGGGAGCCACGGGGTCCTGTGAGGGGTGTGCAGGGGGTGGGGGGCATGGGAGGAGGCTGGGTGCAGGTCCAGAGAAAAGAGGTAGTCTGAGCCAGCACCTTGGGGACAAAGATTGGCCCAGGGGGCAGGTGGGATGGGGCTAGTGTCTAACAGGGTCCCCGGGGGTCTCTCCCTGTGCCCGGGAAAGAGCAGGTTGGGGCGGAGGGAGGGACTAGGGTGGGCGACAGGAAATTTTCTAAGCAGCAGGTAGCATGAGTTTGTGCCTGAAGGGTCTAGAGGGGTCCTGGTGGGGACAAAAGGGTCCAGCCTTACCCCTGCCCGCTCTCCGCCTCCCCAGACTTCAGCTCAGCCCTGGCCCCTCCTCTGCCATGTGGCTTCTGCTCACCTTCTCCAGCCTGCTGGTGGCCGCAGGTGAGGCACCCCCCCCCTCCCCCAGCATGCCTGGGCTCTGAGATCTGCCAGCCCATCCCTCAGCCATGGGCCACCTGATGATGTCTTGGTCGCTCCCCTCCCCCCATCTCAGCCACCTTCCAATGTCCCTGAATCACCATCATCTGCCTCCAGAGCTGCCTGTCACCTGTCACTGCCCCAGACAATGAACGGGGGTCCTGAGTTAAAGTCCTGGGTCAGCTCCTTCTCTGCTGTGTGACCTTGGGGGTGTTACTTCACCTCTCTGGGCCTCAAGTGCCCTCTCTCTAAGATAACTGCAATCTCCCTGAGAGGATTATCCAGATGATGTAGGCAAAGCGGATAATAAGCATTCAGTGTGCTCAGCCCAGACAGTGGGGCTGAGTCCTGGCTCTGCCCCTTTTTGCTTGACATCTCTGTGACTCAGATTCCTCAACTCTAAAGTGGAGAGAATGAGAGTCCCTCCCCCATGGGGTTGCTGTGAGGATTAAATGCAGGTCTGAGGTTTCGGCAGGCATCCCAAGCCCAGGGTCAGGGTCTGCATTGCCTGGGGGACCAGGCGTGATGCTTAATTAGGGGCACCCTTCTAATCCAACCACGTCCCTATGGAATGGGCCCTCCTGGCCTCATTTGACAAAGGGGGTGGAGGCTCAGAAAGGGACGACCTCTAGGTCAAGGTCTCTTGGGGTGGCCTGTGGATGTAGAAATCACAGTCAACCACCACCCAAGGAGAAATTCATTGTAACCTGAAACTCCTGGCCTGGAGAGGGTGGGGTGGATGCCCCTGGGGGTCCCTCCCTCCGGCTGCCGGCCTTCCCCCAGGCTCTCCCTGTGCCCTTTCTCTTCCCTGCACCTGCATGCCCACTGCACCCTGCCAAGGCCTCCACCCACCTCCGGCTGGGACTGGCCAGGTGTGGCCTCGGTGACCAGCTGTTCCGACCGCTCCCTCTGCCCTTCCCCACAGGACAACCTCCCCCTTCCTCTGTTAAACCCCTTGTCGACCACATCCGCGTTCCCCGGCCTCACCAGAGCCGAGCCCGGTTCCCAACATCAGTGGGCAGAGGCACCCCCTGTGGGCATCTGAGGGTGCGTGGCTGTGACTTTGAGGGGACATAGCCACATCGCCCAGTCCGTGACCTTGAAACATCTCTGTCCGTGTCCTTGTGCATACTAAAGTGGTGTGTATGTGGGGAGCGGGGGCGCTGGGCCCTCGTGTCCACACCAGATGAGTGACCTTGACCCCCAAGTCCCTGACCAAGGGCCTGATCCAGGGATGGATAAATACCTCCTGAACTGGCCGCCTGTGTCTTTGACCTTGAACGCTCAGCCCTATGTCTGGGTGTTGTCTTTGAGGTCTGACCCAGTGGGCCCACAGCTGAGGGCCTGGCCTCTGGGTGTGTGTCTGCAGCAAAGTGGCCTTGGAGATGAATCACACCTTTGACCTTGACTCTCTTCATCTGGGTCTATGCACGTGTCTGACTTACTTTGGCCATATTTGTGTCCACAACCTGACCGTCCATGCGTATGGGCCCATAAATAAAGCCGTGTGTCATTGGTTAATAATAACTAACACTAACTAATTATTAAGTTGTTACTATGTGCCAGGCATGATAGACAAACAGACAGACGTGTGTGCATATACGTGATGACTGATAGACACATGTACCTGTCCTCCCATTTAATCCTACAACACCCATTTTACAGATGAACCACAGGCACAGGGAGGGCAGATAATTTGCTCAAAATCTCAGAATCTGTTTGAACCTGGGGCAGTCTGACTCTGGATTTAACCACTGTACCCCTGACCAGTGTCTGTGACAAGCCTTTGGAGGCCTGCGTGCATCCAGGAGTCTCTCCCACATGTACCCTGACCCTGTAGGTCCAGTGTATGCACCTGTGACCTTGACTATCCAGACCCACACTGCAGACAGCAAATTTAGGTCTGAGCTCCTATGTCTGAAGCTACGGCTGTGTGTGCACTCGTGTCCTGACTATCCAAGTTCGTGTACACACGTGAACCTCTGTGCGGTGGTTCTCAAAGCTGCAACCCAGGTACATGTGCACGAATTTCAGCGTAAAGTGCACTGTCCACAACTATAACTGAGTTTGGAGGCTCGGTTGTGTGCATTTCTGTGTCCATGGCCTCACGAGGCCACATCCGTGTCCTTGAGTTCGGCTGAGATGTCCAGATTCTGGGGCCAAGACTGCATGTCATGGATGTTGAGTGGCCACATCTCTTTGCTGTGACAGCTCGGTGGCCTTGAGTGGCTGGTGCCAAATGACCAGCCGTCTGAACCTGCATCTGTATCCCTGCGCCCACCCCCAGTCACAGGGGACCTCCTGCCTTCCAGCCCTTCCCTCTTCTTCTCTCTCCCAGGATCCTCTAGTAAATGGGGTGGGGGGTGGGGGAAGGGTCCCAGAGAAAACAGGCAGCAGTTGTAAAAGCTGGAGAGGAGATGGTGCTTTAAAAAAATCAGAGACTTCTGGAGAAACTGGAGGCAGCTGTAGCTGAAGAATATGGGAGAGTTGGCCTGGGGAAGGGTAGGAGCCAGGAAAAGGCCCCTGTCCTCAGGGATTCTCTACCCCCTCACCCAGTGGCCCAGGACAGCGACAAGGTTCTGGGAGGTGAGGAGTGTGCTCCCCACTCCCAGCCGTGGCAAGTGGCCCTCTTCGAACGTGGACGCTTTAACTGTGGTGCTTCCCTCATCTCCCCCTACTGGGCGCTCTCTGCAGCTCACTGCCAAACCCGGTAAGGCTGGGGTTCTGAAACTCCTGGGTCTTGGGGAGGGGCAGAGACTGGGGTCAGGACGGCTGGATTTGAGGCGGGAAAGGTCCAGGCTCCTGGGTTCTGAAGGAGGAAGAAGCTAGCAGCCCAGTCCCCAGGGAAGGAGGGGTATGGGGTCCAAACTCGTAGGTCCCTGAGAGGAAGGAGAAGCCAGGTAAGGTTCCGTATCCCGAAGTGGGAAGAGACTAAGGCGCTGAGAAATCTGAATTCGAAGGAAGGAAGGGCCGGAGCCTGGGAATTGTGTTGCAGGTATGTGTATGGCTTGGAGGGCCAGGGACTGGGACCTTCAGTTCCCGGGTCTTCAGAGAGGGTAGTAGGAATTCCAGACTCCCAAAGGGTCAGGAGACCCCAGGTTGCCCACACTTTGATCTTTCCGTCTACTCCTCCCTCCACTTGCGGGTAATCACTCGCCCGCAGTTTCATGCGAGCGCGCCTGGGCGAGCACAACCTGCGCAAGCGCGATGGTGCCGAGCAATTCCTGCCTGTTTCCGGCATCATCCCGCATCCGAACTACAAGAGGCGCGGCCACCACCATGACGTCATGCTGCTGAGGCTAGCCCGACCAGCGAGCCTCTCCCGCCAAGTAAGGCCCGTGGCGCTTCCCACGCGCTGCCCCTACCCAGGCGAGGCCTGCCTGGTGTCCGGATGGGGCCTGGTGTCCGACAACAAGCCCGGGACCACAGGGCGCCCCGAGCCGCAAGGTGCGTGAGAGGGCCTGGATGTCAGCTCTCTAGGAACCCTAGAATCCAGGGCTCCTGGGCGCAGGGGTCCGCTCTAAATCCACTGTCCTTCCCAGTGAATCTCCCGGATACGTTGCATTGTGCCAACATTAGCATTATCTCGGCGGCATCTTGTAACAAGGAGTACCCAGGGCGCGTGACGGACAGCATGGTGTGTGCAGGCGTGGAGGGCGGAGGCACCGATTCCTGTGAGGTCAGAGCCGAGAGCGGGCCATCGGGCGGGGAAGGAGGGGGTGGAAGCAGGTTTGGGAGTGGGGTGGGATTGGATGCCGAGGAGAGGTTTGCAGGTGGAGTAGGAAAAGCAGTTAGAAAGGGGTGGGGCGTGTGAGGTTGGAAGTGGGGTTAGAGATGGGGATAAGGTTGGGGTTGGGTTGGGGTTGGAATACGTGGAGGTCAGGTTCAGATGGCATGGGTAGGGTGGGGAATAGGAATGAGTGTGGTTTGCTTTTGGATGGGAAACATGTGGGAGTTGAATGGGGATAGGTTTGGTTGCAGAGGGCATGGAGACTGTGCTAGGGTTATGTTGGACATGAGGATGGGTGTGGGTGTGGTTTGATTTTTAACAGGGGAAGATGTGGGTGTTGGGATGAGTTCGGTTGGGTTGGGTTGCCAGAGTTTGGTTTGGAATCGGGTTGGGTGGGTTGGATTGAGTTGAGCTGCGTTGGTTTGTGCAGGGTTACGTTGGACTGGTTTGTGTTAAACTGGGTGCCATTGAGCTGAGCTGGGTTGAGTTTAGATGGGGTTGGCTTGAAGTGGGTTGGGTTGGATTGGGTTTTATTTGAGATTGTGAATGGGAATTAGGATTGGGATGGGGTTCTGGAAGTCCCCATTCAAGCTGAGACCCCCCCCTTCTCCCCACAGGGTGACTCCGGGGGACCCCTGGTTTGTGGGGGCATCCTGCAGGGCATTGTGTCCTGGGGTGATGTCCCTTGCGACACCACGACCAAGCCCGGCGTCTATACCAAAGTCTGCCACTACTTGGAATGGATCAGAGAAACCATGAAAAGGAACTGATTCTTTTGACCTTCTGCCCGTGTCCCTGACTGAGCAGAAGCCCCCTTGGCTGGCTGGCAGCCCCATCCTGACCTGGGACAGAATTGGGCCACCTCTCAAGACCCTGTGCAATGCCCAGACATTAGTCAAGGCTGCCCCAACCGAGGCCAGAGCCTGTGCTCAAGGTCGCCTGTTTAATGCCAAGATAACAGAGAGCACTGATCCAAGTTTCTGTGACTTTCTTCTGGGAATGGAGGGAAATGGGAGCCAGAGCTCAGGTGGGGAAGAGACCTAGGGATCCCAGAGCCACTGCCGCTGCTGCTTTTCACCCACTGCCCCAGTCCCTAGGTGAGGAGAAATGGCTTGAAATAGAACTCTGATCATCCAATATATGTGACCGGCTGTGTGACCTGGAGCAAGAGGCTCAAACTCATTCAGCCTCAGTTTCCTCATCTGTAAAGTGGGGAGCATAGCACTGATTACTTCTTGGGGTTGAGGATGAGACACGGTTATCTGTATGAACTGGTGCAGTGAGGGCCTGGCCCTGGAGAAAGGCCCTCTCTCTCTGGACCCTAGTGAAAGGACACAGCACATGCTAGATTATAAAGGATTCCTTCTTTTTCTTCAGCACCTCGCTCTGGGCTTCCTGACAGCCACACAAAATGGCTAATACTCGCCTTCCCTCAGACAGGAAAGGGGAAAGATTTTCTCAGGTTCCGGACATACAGCAGGGACTGGGCCCATGTGAGCTGCTTTGATTTTCCTAAACAGCCAAGATGATGTGTCAGAAGCCTGTGGGCTTACTGTGGGGGCTGTAGGGGTTCTAGTTCCTGATCCTCTTCAGAGACCCCAAAATGCGATTCACAAGGGCACTGAATCTTGAGGTGCACAAACCTGACTCCTGTGACCTAAATATTTTACTAAGGGGTGAGCGTTGGATTTTGCATTGAGAATGTTCTTGACTGAGGAGGGCAAGGAACCCCGGACCCCTGGGACTGTGGAGAACATTGCTTTGGGCACCCAGATCTGGGGAAGGAGGAGTGAGGGGCCACTGGGACCCCCATATTGTTTGGGGGGCATTGGATTTTGAAATTCTAGGGAGTTTACTTTGAATGATCCCTGGAGTTTTATTTTCTGGATCTGGGGCGCTAGGATTGTCAGCCAAGATCTTGAGATGAACAATAGGTTTGGGGAACTCAATTTTGGGTCTGCTTTAGTTCTGAAAGCCAAGGCTTTTATTTCAGGGGACACAGGAAGCTGTGTTACTGGCACCTTGGCTTAGAGTGGCGTGGGGCGTGGGGAGTCTGGCCCCCCACTGCTGGAGTTGGAGGGTATCCGGGGTCCTGGGGTACTAAGGCCCTACATGGCTCTGTCGCCAGCAGCCCCAGGCCCTGCCCCCACCGGCCTCAGCCTCTGGGAATGCATCCAGGATGCAGGTGCAGGCTCTCCCTCCCCTTCCACGGCTCTGGGGTGGATGGGCGGGGCCTGGCCAGCATCTGGGTGCCAGCAGGGCAGGGGCGGAACCCCAGGGGGGTGGGGGATGAGGGCTTTTAAAAGACTCCAGGGAGACTCCTCAGCTCCTAGCTCACCGCCTGCCTGCCCTGGACATCTCTGTCACCATGTGGTTCCTGGTTCTGTGCCTCTCCCTGACCCTGGGGGGGACTGGTGAGACAGAGGGGGGAGGATGCGGAAGGGGGAGGGGGCCCTGACCCTCAAGTCTCCTTCACCTGCCGTGAGTCCTTCCCCTCCTACCCAGCACCCCAACCTGCTCTCCTCTTGCCCGCAGTCCACGTGAGACAAGGCGCCTGGCCCTTCCCTCTCTCTCCCCCAGCCCCTCCACGCCATCACCTTCACATCCTCATTCCCCCACTAGGCCCCCACTCCTGCCCAGGAAGCCCCAGAACTTTCTCTTCCCCAGCCCACTCTTGGCCCCCAGCAAACTTGCCAAATGGCAGAGCCTGTCCAGCTTCGCCTCTCTCTTTGTGGGGCTCCAACTGTTCCAAGGAGCTCCCACAGCCCCAGAGGTACAGAGACCCTGACCATGCTCTGTTACCCCACGGTTCCCTGTGGCCCAAGGCTCTGGCTCCGAGCCCCCAAATCCCACCAGATCCCACTGACTTTTCCCATGCAGCCATCAGTGCCGAACCTTTACAGCCGGGGAGTCATGCTCCCACAACCCCCAAATCCCACCAGACCCTCCTGCTTCTCCCCAGCCACACTATCTGGCCTGGCCTGTGGCCCCAGATGGGCCTCCCACCCTGGGAAAGGGTTTCTGCAAATTCCCAGGTCCCAGTCCAGCACCCCCAGACTTCTCCAACCACAACCCCCTGTCCTCATAGAACTTCCATCCCTCCCCAAGCTCCAGCCCTTCTCCCACCCCAACCCACTTCATCACAGCCCTGGTTTTTCCCAATACCTTCCCAGCTGTTCTGCCTGATCTTCCCCGCGTATCTCAATAAGGGATTCTAAGAACCCACAGCTGCTTGGCCCCCATTCCAGCCCTCTCTCCATTCCTGTCCTGGTATCACCCCAAAGAGCCCCAAGTCTCTCCAGTACCCTTGGACCATGAACCCCATCCCAGACAGACACAGACACCAGCCCTCAGTCTATCCCAGGGTGACATTCACTCCCCCATCTGAGTGCGCCCCCCAGCCCCGACCCCAACCCTGATCCTTAGTGACCCCCCGTCCTCTTAGATGCCATTTCAGGGTCACAGGAACCTAAGTCATCATAGGGTCCCTCTCCCCAAATTCTCCTTACTCCCCCAACTCAGCTGACCTCTTCCAGCCCCAATCCAGGGACCCCCAAAATCACCCCCAAACTCCACAGCCCAGATACTCTTTCCTGACCTCCCAGAGCTGATTCCTTAAATCTGAATCCTTTTCAAAAGCCCACCATAGGCCTTAATCATTTCCAGTCTGGGACCCCCCTAGAGCCCCCTAAATCCTTCCTCTCCCAGCCCCTGACCTACTCCCTTGGGGCCCTTATCCCTGGTTTCTGGAAACCCTTTCTCCATGAAACTCACTGCTTCCACCCCCAGTTCAAGATCCTAAATCACCCCCAAAGAGCCCAGCCCCCCAGACCCAATGCCTGCCTGGATGCTGTCTTGGCATCTCCTCCCCTGACCCCTGGCTGCTTTGCTCTCAGAACATAAAGTCTCCCCTCCCAGGACCACTCAGGAACCCACAGTCCCAGCAGCTCCAGAATTCCAAGCCCTTTTCATGCCCCTCTCCCATCTGCCTGGACCCCCAGCCTGGGTCCTTGGACCCTGTGGCCCTCCTACCCCACAGCAGGCTCCCTCTCCTGGCCCTGTCCCCCTGCCCCTACCACCACCTGATCCTGCACGCCCTCCGCAGGCGCTGCGCCCCCCATCCAGTCCCGGATCGTGGGGGGCTGGGAATGTTCAAAGCATTCCCAGCCCTGGCAGGCGGCTGTGTACCATTTCAGCAGCTTACAGTGTGGGGGTGTCCTGGTGCACCCCCAGTGGGTGCTCACGGCTGCCCACTGCATAAACGAGTGAGTAGGGCAAGGGGTTTGGGGAGGGGGCATCTGTGCTCCCACAGGACCTAGAAGGTGGGTGTCCTCCTTGGAGAATCACAGGGCTAAAGGGAGCTGGGAGGAGGGGACTGGTCCTGGTCACAGGGAGGGAGGCAGAGCTGGGCCTGGGGGAGCCCAGAACAGCGTCTCCATGGCTGCCCGAGGCCCTTCTTGGGGTCCCTCTCCATGTCACCGTCTGTCTGTGTCTCTCCCTGTAACTGGGTCTGATTGTGCATCTCTCTCCGTATGAGCACGTTTTGGGCTCTGTCTCCCTCTCTTCTGTCTCCACGTCTGTCTCCCCGTCTCTGTCCATTTCTGTCATGTAGGTGTCACCCTCCTTCTACCTCTGGGGCTCTGCCTCACCCCTGCCCCCCGTCACTACCGAACCCACCACACAGGATGGGTCTCAGGGGGACCCCCAGACAGAATGGAGGGAATTATCCCCCTACACGTTTTTTAGAGGGGAAAGAGCAAGTTCTCTTCCCCCAGTTCTAGCCTCCAATATAGTCAATCCACCTCTTGGGAGACCCAAGGAAGGGCTGGTTTCAGCTGGGGTTGGGTGGGGGGAGGTGTGGGAAGGAGGAAGGAACAGAGGGAATGAGAGGGGAGGGGGTGCTGGGGAGGGAAGGGGGAACGCAGCCGTCCTTGGGCTGCCGGCCAGGCTGCCGCCTGCTGGGAAGCAACGCCACAGCCCAGCTGCAGCTGAGCCTGGTCTTGGGCCCCTCCGCCTACCTCCCCCCACCTCCCCCCACCTCCCCCCACCTCCCCACCC
>JAQZBX010067564.1:0-15910 GCA_029593785.1 Cabassous unicinctus
TTTTTTTTTGTTCCCTGAAAGATTTTTAATAGTTACCTTAAAAACATGCTCAATGAATAAACTAGAATATTGATCATACTGGGTGATCTTTGTTAATTGTTGCATTCTAATATTTCTTGTAAGGATTTTTACTTTAATTGGAAGAAATCATAAATAACTGAACAATAGAGGAGATAAAAGACATTTATCAGCTTTTTAATATTGGCATTGAATTTGGATGTTAATTCAAGATATCAATTGCCAAGTTTTTAATCATGATTACAGTGAAAGGAGGAGAAAGTTAAGAAAAGTTTGTGGTCTAAGCAGAATCTGGAATCAAATCCAGGCTGTCCTTTCAAATCTGCTCCAATATATTTTGGTTGTCATGTCTTCCATCTTTTACAACAGTGCTCTATGAGTTATATATAAATCCCAGCTTCTAATTCAGGACCTTCCAAATGATACAAGTCTTTCCAAAAGCTCTCCTGTCTTCCAAAAGTACTTTTTATGTTATTTACTGTGTGCTGTTATTGTAGGAACAGTTTAGTTCCAAATTTTACTCTCTCTCTCACTCACTCTCTCTCACTCTTTCACACCCTCTCTTTCTCAATAATTAGCTCCCAAAGTGTATCTTACAATTCTTCCTGTAATTTTGATACCAGCAACCTACAGTGCGTCTCCATAAGTGGTTGAATATTTGAAATTTGTTCAAACTGGTTGTCTCCATTATAAGATAATTAAGAAACTGAAAGAGGACATCCCCACATATTCCAGTGTCTGAATATGGTATTTAAGCTCTAAAGTTGGTTGTAGCCTCTTGAACATAGGTTCACATAGAGTATGACAGAAAGCAATGATTTGAAATCTAGGCAAGAGCTTGCAAACTATTTATGAATATGGCAAATTTGCTATTGTATTTGTAGCAAAATTCTGAATAAGAAGTAATGATAATCACTTTTTAAAATTTCCCAAAGAGCCTGTGTAGATCAGTGGTTGAGCATCTGCTTTGCATATATGAAGTCCCAGTTTCAATTCCCAGTACCTCAAAGAAAAAAAACATTTCTACAGACAGTGTGAATATTAATAAGATAGAGTGTGATAAACCCTTTAGAAAAGTAGGACTAGAATCATTAAATATTTCCTATACAATTTCTAATTTCCATCTTTAATATTACTGGAAACCTTTCACAAACATTAAAATATAATTTTAACATTATTATATAATTATAATCTAGAGTATTTCCTCTCTACACATGAGCAATTTATTATAATATTTATAATATCAAAAAATATAAATTATTGATCATTGTGCTTAGTTCATAAATTATTCTTCAAAATTTAATTACTCAGAAAAATTTGAAAGAAACTGGAATAAATAAAATCAATGTACACTTGGATTACAAACTTTATTCTAATTATGCTATATATTTCATACTGACCAACAGTTTGTATTGAATCATTTCATATTTAATTACTAAGGAGTCTCCAAGGATATCACAAGGCTCTGTTGTAGAGAGATGATGGTATCATAAACTGTATCTGCTATAAAACTGTTCATATTTTTAAAACTCAAACAACAATTAGGCAATTAAGCTTAAAGCAAAGGAAATAGTTCATGGAATGAAATTCAAGTAACACTGAAAAAAAGATGGGAAGGAGGGAAGGAACAAAGGAAGGAAATAGAAGGGAGGAAAGAGGGAAGAAGGAATGAGCCACAACTTAAGAATTCTACATATTTTCATAAAAACAAAATAACCACCATGGTGTTAAGTAAAGGATGAATGGTTTCCAATGCTTTAAGTAAACTAAATCTGTACCTAACATTTGAATGAGATTTTTAACCTGGGTATAATTTGGTTGTATGTATATATTTGCCTTTTCTTAATCCATAGAGGAGAGTAAATAATTGTAGCTTCACTATACTGAAAGGAACACTACTCACAGTTCTCTTTCTCAGAAGTCGTTCAAAGAGAAGGGTGAATGATGCCCTGATGTTTTTTTCCTTTAAGTGAAGTTCTTTTACTCTCTTTATTTTCCTCAGGAACATAGTAAAATTACTTTATTTTATTTAGCTAATGAATTTATAGCTCTAAATCCACATGGTGGAAGACATTGCTAAATAGGTTAGTAAATTTGATCTAATTTTTAATCAATAAAAAATAATTTCAAAAATTAAATATTTCAAAATTAAATTTCCCAGGAGTTTCAGGTTACTTTTCAGAAAATATATTCCTTTAAAAATGGTGATTTCCTTCTTTGATGACAGTTGTGCAAAGAAAAATATCCATCTAATGAGTTTTTCAGCAATTTTTTCTTAGAAAAAATTTCAACATTGTCCAAATAATTTTAATCATTTTATTATAACTAATGATAGATGTCAAAACAGTAAATTTCAAAATGTTATTGAGCCATTTATCTCACTAAATTTCTAACAAGAAACAGGAATTTCTGCTTGAAATGTAGTTAAAACATCAATTAATTAGTGTATTTTCTAAATATTCTGCAAATATTTGGGTTTTCTGAATTTTAATTTTTAAGATACAATGATCATTAATAACAGAAGACCCACCTAAACTGTTATTGAGATCATAGTTGAAAAATTATAATGCTCATCATTATAGAAAAGGATGACATTTTTCTTTCTCTGATACAGAGAATTTTAAGTGATGACCTATTAAAATTAGGTTTTAAACCATTTGAAATTCAGGAGATGCAAAATGACTAATCACCTTCTAAAATAATTTTCTTTCAAGGCGTACAGTTATCTTTAGGTTGAAAAATATTTATTTCTTTCCTGTGGGAATTTATCATCTCTCATGTCACATTTTAGTTCATCTAACCCATTATAATAGCCTTTGAAATATTTTGAAAAATAAGCAAAAATATCACTGGCCATAGCTTTCCTTTTCAATGGTGTTTTACTCTACCATTCTTTCAGGTGCTTGGTATCCTTTGTGTTTTTTGTTATTTTCTTTTTAGCTTTCTGCAATAATTGTGTGTGTCTTACTATTTAGTTATTCTCTAGTGCTTTAAAAATGTCTTTAGTAGATTATGAATTTCCTGAGTCAGTCCATGATAGATGGCAAATTAGTGGAGACTGAGAAGAGTTACAGGCAATCTTTTTACCTTTCAAAGCTGCCTATCTTGTTACTTATTTGTAAAGGGCTCATGTAGAGAAATTAAAATGGTTTAACACTGGTAGAATGTGTACAATTTTAGAAACACATGAAAGGAAATATAAAAGTGAGTCCATCAGGTGAGGATCAGCAAGATGGCATCAGTTTAAATGTGTATTCACCATGTCTCTCTCAAAAATGACTGAATGAGGGCAGGATCCTGCTGAAGGGACTAATGCCAGCCACCCACTGGGAGCCAACATCCTCCAATAGAGGGAGGGTTCTGTTGAAAGGTGGAGAGAGTGTTCCTTTCTGTAGGTTTGGTTGCCTAGACCCACTTTGAGCTTTGAGGAATATATCAGCTGGCTTGAGGTGGCACCAGGAAAAGGGGAGAGGCAAATCTGCCAAGGGAAAGAAACTGGATAGCATTCTGCAGAAATAATTGGCCCAACAAGAAAGTTTTGCGCAGTGAAGGGGTTTCCATCTTGAATATACAAGGTCCCTAGTTTGATTCCTAGCTCTTCTTAAAGTAGGGATCACCAGGAGAGCAATTATCCAACTGATATTTTAGGACATGGAATATACAGAAATTGCTTTTTTATCAGCTTCTCTTGGGTCTTTTATTTTTCCTAAAAAAAATTTCAACTTCATTTACTCACTAAACCCACTTAAAAACCTGCAGAGAGTAGGCTGCAGGTAATTGATTAATGACACTGGCAGCCTGAGAAGCTCCAAAGGAACCTAAGTGGGAATGCTGTTCTTCCTTAGTTTGTTTGACTCCTTGCTTGTGTGTTTGTTTGTTGCCTTTGTTTTCTTGTTTGTCTATCCTCTTTGTTCCTCTCACTGTTTTTCTTTTTTTAAATTAGGCGCTGCTGGCTTTTTTCTTCTTTGCTGTGCTTCTTCTTCCTTGATTTCCTCTTTTCAGTGTATACCTATTTTGTCTATCTCTTTTTCTTCCTTCATATTTCTATCTTCTGCTTTCTGTTGTTAATCTTACATTCCACCTCTCTTTGTTTAGTCCTCAGGTTTTCTGATTTCTGTTTCTATCTTCTCTGTTTTCTTTCTCTTATTAACTTTTTTCTTTTTGTCCTTTCATTTTCTTTCCCTCTCTCCTCATCATTCTGGCCTTTCAATTCATTCAATATATTTTTTTCTATTCAGTTTCATGTTTCACTGTAGGTACTCCACTTTGGTATTCTTATTGCTCTACACTGCATACATGAGTTAAAAATTCATTTTCCTAGGGCTTATGCTGTCCCTCTTCTAACTTGTACTATTATTATTACTATTATCATTTTCCTTTTCTTACCTCTTTTGCTTTCTCTGACCTTAACCTTTTCCCTAAAGAGAACATAGAAAACAGTAAGGAATTAGAAGAAGAAGAACAAACTATCAAAGAGAAAACATAACACATCCAAAAAAAGCAGCTAAATAAAACCCTAGAGTACAGACAGAACCCAATCAACTGAAAAAAACCATCAAGATAAAAAGATGACAACACAGCAACAAAAAATTACAAACCAGACTAAGAAACAGGAAGAAATGACCCAGTTCAATGAACAAACTAAAAACCAGGAAGAGATGAAGAACATCAAACAACTAATCAAAGCATTCCAAATAAATACCGTGGAAAAACTTAATGAAGTGAAGGAAGAGATTAAGGATATTAAGCAGACAGTGGGAGAGCATACTGAAGAAATTGTAAACATACATAAAAAGATAACGGATATAATGGTGATAAATGGCATAATCCAAGAAATAAAAAAGACACTGGAAGCACATAACAGCAGATATGAACAGGCAGAAGAAAGATTTAGTAATGTGGAAAACAGTACATCTGAAATCAAACACATAGTAGAACAGATAGATAAAAAGATAGAAAAAAATCCAGCAGGGACTTAAAGATTTGAATGACAACACAAAATGCACAAACATGCACATTATAGGCATCCCAGAGGGAGAAGAGAAGGGAAAGGAGACAGAAGGATGTTGGAGGAAATAATGGCTGAAAACCTCTCATTCCTATTCAGGAGATGGATGTACATGTCCAGGAAGCACAGCACACCCCAAACAGAATAAATCATAACAGGCCAACTCAAAGACATATATTGTGAAAGTGTCCAATGCTCAAGACAACGAGAAAGTACTAAAGGCAACAAGAGAAAAGAGAACCATCACATACAAGGGAACCTCAATAAGATTAACTGCTGATTTCATATGTGAAAGCACAGAGGCAAGAAGGCAGGGGTATGACATAGTTAATATACTAAAAGAAAAATGTCAAGTCAAGAATTCTCTATCCAGCAAAGCTGTCATTCAAAATGATGGAGAGTTCAAAATATTAACAGATAAACAGAAATTAAGAGAGTATGCCAATAAGAAACCTGTTCTTCAAGAAATACAAAAGGGAGTTCTTCACATTGAAAAAATAAATGAGAGAGAGAGAGTTGGAAGAGAGTGTAATAACAATGAGAAAATACAAAAAGAAAATAAAAACAATATCTGACATACATAAAACCAAAGAAAATATGGCTGATGTTAGTGATTCCTTGAGAGTAATAATACTGAGTGTTAATGGATTAAACTCACCTAAAGCGACACAGATTGGCAGAATGAAAAAGGAAATATGACCCATCTATATGCTATCTACATGAAACCCACCTTAGATGCAGGGATTCAAGATGGTTGAAATTGAATGGCTAGAAAGCAATCTTACATGCAAATAATAGCCAAAAAAGGGCAGCAGTAGCTATACTAAATCAGAAAAGATAGACTTTAAATGCAAAACTATTGCAAGAGACAAAGATGGCCACTATATATTAGTAAATCGTAATCTTTCAGGAAGAAACAACAATCATAAGCATTTATGCACCTAACCAGGGCACTTGAAATACATGAGGCAAACATTGGAAAAACTAAGTGGAAAAATAGATGCCTCGGCAATTATAGTGGGGGAATTTACTACACCAATATCACCATTAGACAGAACATCTCCACCCAGAATCAGTAAGGAAACAAATACTCTGAATAATACACTAGAGGATGTAGGACTAACAGAAATATAGAGAACACTACACCCAATTAGAATGGGATGTATATTCTTCCTGAGTGCACATGAATCATTCTCCAATATAGACCACATGCTAGGCCGCAGAAAAATTCTTAGTGAATTCAGAAAGATTGAATTTATACAAAGTAATTTCTCTGACCATATGGATTGAAGCTGGATATCAGTAAGGGCCAGAGAACCAGAATAGGTTCAAAGATATGGAAGCTAAACAACATACTCTTAGACAAACAGGGGGTCAAGGAGGACATTTCAAAATAAATCAGTAGCTACCTTGAAATGAATGAAAATGACAACACAACATATCAAAACCTATGGAATGCAGTAAAAACTGTACTAAGAGAGAAATTCATAGGCATAAATGTGTAAATCAAAAAAGAAGAAAGAGCTAAAATTGAAGACTTAACTGAACATCTGGAAGAATTAGAACATGAAAAACAAACTAAACCCAAAGGGAGCAGAAAGATGGAAATAACAAAGATTAGAGCAGAACTAAATGAAATAGAAAACAAGAAAGCATAGGAAAAAAACAAACAAAACCAAAAGCTAGTTCTCCAAGAAAATCAATTAAATTTACAAACCCTTAGCTGGAGTAATAAAGAAAAAGGAGAGAAGATTCAAATACACACAAAAAAGAAATTAGGTAGGGGATATAAACACTGAACCCACAGAAATAGAGAGTATCATATCAGGATACTTTGAAAAATTGTATGCCAACAAGAAGGATAATTATAGAAAATGGACAATTTCCTAGAATCACACAAGCAGCCTATATTGATGAAAGAAGGAATTGATGAATTCAACACTAATCACAATAATCATATCAAGTTTGATGACAGAGATAGACTCTGTCATCAAAAGCCTCCCAGAGAAGAAGAGCCCAGGATGACACAGCTTCACAGGTAAATTCTACCAAACATTCCAGAAAGAAGGAACAACAATCCTGCCTAATATCTTCCAAAACATATAAGTAGAAGGAACATTGCCTAACTCATTCAATGATGACAACATCACTCTAATACCAAAGCCAAACAAAGATGCCACAAGAAAGGAAGATTACAGACCAATCTCTGTAATGAAACTAGATGCTAAAATCCTCAGCAAAATTTATGTTAGTCATATTTAACATCACATCAAATGAATATACACCATGACAAAGTTGGTTTCATCCCGGGTATGCAAGAATGGTTCCACATAAGAAAATCAATCAATATAATGTAATACATTAATATTGAAAGAGAAAAATCACATAATCATCTCCATAGATACCAAAAATTCATTCAACCTTATGGCACCCTTTCTTGATAAAAACACTGCATAAGATAGGAATATTAGGAAACTTTCTGAACATGATAAAGGGCATATATGAAACACCAACAGCTAACATCATTTACAATGGTAAAATCCAAAAAAATCTTTTCTTCTAAGATCGGGAACAAGACAAGGATGACCACTATCACTGCTCCTATTGACTATTGTCTTAGAAGTACTTGCTCAAGCACTGAGCCAAGAAAAAGTTATAAAAGGCATCCAAATTGAAAAGGAAGAAGTAAAAATTTCATTATTTGCAGATGACATAACCTATACATAGAAAGCCCCTAGAAATCTACAACAAAGCTTCTAGAACTTGTAAATGAGTTCAGTAAAGTTTCAGGTTATAAAATCAATGCACAAAAATCAGCTGCATTTCTGTACACCAATAACGTACAATCTGAGGAGGAAATCAAGAAAAAGTACCATTTACAATAGCAACTAAAAAAAAATCACATACCTAAAAATAAATTTAACTAAAGATGTAAATGACTTATACAAAGAAAATTACACAACAATGTTAAAGGAAATCAAAGAAGACTTAAATATATGGAAGATTATTCCGTTTTCCTGAATAGGAAGACTAAGCATCATTCACATGACTATCCTACCAAAACAAACATACAGATTTAATGTAATCCCAATAAAAATCAATACAACATTTTTTAAGGGTTGGACAAAACTAACTACAAAATTTACTTGGAAGGGCAAGAAACCCCGAATCACCAAAGACACATTGAAAAAGAAAAGTGAACTTGGAGGAATCATGGGGAATCACACTACCAGACTTTAAAACATACTACAAAGCTAGAGTGGTCAAAACTACATGGTATTGGAATCAAGATAGACATACTGACTAAGAGAACTGAATTGAGAGTTCTGA
This sequence comes from Cabassous unicinctus, assembly GCA_029593785.1. Lineage (NCBI taxonomy): Eukaryota > Metazoa > Chordata > Mammalia > Cingulata > Chlamyphoridae > Cabassous > Cabassous unicinctus. Next base: position 8,357 of record JAQZBX010067564.1, read on the forward strand.
TATAGATCCTCACATATACAGTCATCTGATATTCGACAAGGCCACCAAGCCTACTCAGTTGGGAGAGGCTTTAACAAGTGGTGCTTGGAGAACTGGTTATTCATAACCAAAAGAATGAGAGAGGAACACAATCTCACACCTTTTACAAAAATCTACTGAAAATGGATCAAAGAAGTAAACATAAGAGTCAAGGCCATAAAGACTTACAAGAAAATGTAGGAAAGCATCTATAGGAATTTCTAACAGGAAATGGCTTTATGAACTTCACACACAAAGCATGAGGACAAAAAAAAAAAAAAAAGATAAATGGGACCTCCTCAAAATGAAGAACTTTTTCACCTCAAAAGAGTTTGTCAAAAAAAGTGAAAAGACAACCTGCTCAATTTTAGAAAGTATTTGGTAAACATATATCTTTTTGGAGCCTAATATCCAGTATATATAAAGAAATCCAATTTCTTGAAAATAAAACACAAACAAACCATTTGAAAAACAGGCAAGTGATTTGAACAGACACTTCTCCAAAGAAGAAATACAAATGGTTAAAAAAACACAAAGTAAGATGCTCAACATCACTAGAAATTAGGGAAATGCAAATCAAATTTACAAGGAGTTACCATCTTACACCCATTAGCCTGGAGGCCATTATAAAAACAGAGGACTACAAGTGTTGGAGAGGATATGGAGGAATGAAAACCCTCATCCATTGCTGGTGGGTATGTTGAATGGTCCAACCATTGTGGAGGACAGTTTGGCAGTTCCTCAAATCTAATTGTAGACCTGCCAAATGACCCAGCAATTCCACTGCTGGGTATATAACCAGAAGAACTGAAAGCAAAGACATGAAAAGATATATGCACACCAATGTTCATAGCAGCATTATTCACTATTGCCAAAAGTTGAATCAATCCAAATGCCTATCAACAGATGAATGGATAAACAAAAGGTGGTATATACATACAATGGAATATTACTCAGCTGTAAGAAAGAATACAGTACTTACAAATGGGATAACGTGGATGAAACTTGATGATCTTATGTTGAGTGAAGCATGCCAGGCATTGAAGGACAATTTTTACATGATATTTCTGATATGAATTAAGCACATCAAGCTTACTCAGAAAGCTAGAGTCTGGAAGATAGGTTTACAGAAAATAGGAAGGAAGTAGAAGTTTGTGAGCCAATGCCCATACAGGTGAAATTTATGATACAGTAGATTGAGTAGTTGTGCATAGAAGAGATATGAAAGGGGTGGAGGGATACTATTGGGTTTGGTGTTACAAGTTTGACAGAGGGTTAGGGTGGGGAATATGAGTTGGATGGCCCATGGAACTGGGGGGAGGGATGGTGGATGGAGACTGTGAACATTGGGGTTTAGTGGGTACATGGGTGGAACTACAATGTTGAGAAAACTCTTATGTCAATATGACAAGAAAGGATTATAATGGGTTTGGGTGTTGAATGGGGGGCAGTTGGGAGAGGGCCCACCTGGGACTGTCTTCTAGGGAATGTGTGAGTGATCATTTTGTCCTAGTGGGCTGTGTCAGTGGGAGGAGAACCACATAATGAGTGGGAAGGTGTTGGACTCCCATGCTGGGGAGGCCTGATATGTTCTCAAACAGAAGGGAAGGTGCCTTTCAAGAGCTTGGGCAGTTCCTAATAGGGGAGGCCAGACTAATGTGTCCAACCCTCAGCGTTGTTGCAAGTATCTATGAATCTTGCCCTTCAAGGAGTGAAGCCTGGTGGCCTTGGTGGGCCCTGAGGCGAGGGGGAGAGAGGAATAGGATAGATTGAAAAGGGGGTATTTAGGGGCCAATGGTAGTGTTCTGCATGATCTTACAATGATGGATACAGGCCTTGTTAAATTTCATAAAAAATTATAAAAGTATATGTTCTAAAATTTAAACCTTAATGTGAACCATTGACCATGGTTGGTAGCTATGTTTCAATATTTATATATCAGTTGTAACAAATGTACCATCCACATTTAAAAAGATTATTAATAGGGAAGGGGGAAATGTGAAAGGATGTTGTGTATATGGGAGTCTCCTCTATTCTGTATGTAGCTTTAATGTGACCTAAAACTTCTTTGAAGAGTATATTTTAAAAAAGCAAGATACTGGGGAAAAAAGGGAAGAAAATGCTACTGTACATAGAGGACAACTGATATTAGAGTGATGAAAGGCAAAAGGACAAAAAAAAATTTTTTTTTAATATATTTCATTTTTTTAAATATCCCAGTTTTTTTACATTATTTTAGTTTTGTTTCTCTAAATTATTATGTATTTTATTTCTTATGTTTAAAGTTACCATTATTATTTCATTTTCTTATTAATCAAATTTGGTAATATGCTTGGCTTCATTTTTGAAGAAGTTTTGGATGACAGAAGGGTTACAGCAATGGCAGGGGAGGATCAGTGGGGTGGGATGTCAGTGATGGGGGATATGTGGGAGGAAGTTCACCTGGGCATGTACATAAAGTATATAAAAATGTTCAAATATTCATGGAGCATTGTCACAGTGGGTGGAGACCCACATAGTAACTGAGAGAGTTCTGCCACATTCTCTAATGGAACAGCAACAGTCTCTCAAGTGCAGGGGCAATGTCTGGCAAAGGAGTATGATCCACTGATAGGCGTTTGATATTGATGACTATGCTTATAAGCCTTTGATCTTGAAATTTGAACTCAGCCTATTGTTGTGGGGTACTTAAGAGTTTCCTACTGAGAGGCTCTTTCTTGTTCAAATGTGGCCTCTTTCTATGCCAAACTCAGCATATAAATGCATTACCTTCCGCCACCCCAGTGTGGGACATGACTCCTGGGGATGAGCCTTCCTGGCACTGTGGGATTACTACCAAGCACCAACTATCATTGCGACTGGAAAAATACCTCGAATAAAAGGGGGGAAAATAAAGCCCATGAGTTTATATGATTAAGAGACTTCAAAATGAGTCAGGAGATCATCCCAGAGGTAATGCTTATGCACTTATCAGCAGGATCTCATAGACAAATAGTGGGGCTCCTAAGGGCTCTGGATCTACCCAGGTCTTATGGTCAGGGCAGTTAAATCCAGAGTTTTCGTGCCTTGCCAGTGGGCCCTACTTTGGTGTTTGTGCTCCTGGGAGTGACAGAGTTGGACTCAAGTATGACTTCCCTACACATGACTCACCTGTCCCTTGTGGTTAAACCTATATGGGTGCGGGAGATTGTTAGTGGGGATATTTTTAGTGACTAATTCAATTACCTTACATGTTATAGGTCTATAAAGATATTTAATTTTGTGCATCACCTTGAGTAATTTTGGTATGTATAGAAAGCTGTTTATTTGTCTAAACTGGCTAATTAGTTGTTATAAAATTGTTCAAGACATCCCTTCATAGTTTTCCTTTTTTTCTGTTAAGATTGGTCATGATGAGCACAAAAATAGAGATTACAATTAATGTTTTTAAAATTTTTTAACATTTGGTTTAAATTCTTTAAAAGTAAAAAAAAAAAGTATTTTAATTTTATTTTATAATAACTTATGTACTTACATTTACCAGGGCTCTACTATTTTTGTGTAAATTTGAGTTATTTTCTCGTATCAAACCCTTTTAACATGAGGAATTTCTCTAATATTTCTCCTGATATAGGGTTTCTAGCAACAAACAGTCTCAACAATTGTTGGTCTAATATGTCTTTATTTTTTTTTTCCTTTTTGAATGATAGTTTTATTGGATATAGAAAACTTTTCGACAGCCTTTTTTCCCTTTATCTGTAATTTGAATATATTATTCTATTGCATTTTGGCCTCCATTTTTTCTGACAAGAAGCTAGTCGATTTTTTCTTGTTGCTTTGAATATTTTTGTATTTATCTTTGGAAACCAGGTGTTAAGTATGATGGGTCTATGTGTAATCCCCTGTTATGTGTAGCTTCATGTTCTTTTAGTAAAATATGGGACATTTTTGGTGATAATTTTTCTACAAATATATTTTATCTTCCTCTTTTTTCTTTATTCTGAGACTTTCAATACATGTATTTTAGTGGGTTTTAAGATATTCCACTGGTTTTTTGAGACTGTTTAATTTTATTTTTAATTATTTTTTCTTTGCATGTTAAGATCATATCAGCTATATGGAATTATTTTCAAGTTTTCTAGTTTTTTCTTATGCGTGGTCAAACCTGCTATTGAGCATGTATAGTGAAATTTTCATTTGTTATTGTATTTTTTATATCTAGAATTTCCACTTGCCTGTTTTAAAATAATTTTCATATACATATATTGATCTTGTCTATTGGATGAGCCATTATAATCATTCTTTCTTAAAATTCTTTAAACAAGGGTTCCTTTAGTTCTTTGAAAATATTTAAAATAGTGGCTGTAAAGAATTCCAACTTCTAAATCCAACAATTGGCATCTCTCAGACACAGTTTATAAAGGTTTTGTTTTGTTTTGTTGCTTTTGTTGTTAATCTCTATATATGTCTCACAATCTTGGGTTGTTGCCTGCTTCAAAATTTTTCGTTAGATATGAATGTTTTAGATAATATATTGTGGCAACTCTGGATTTTAATGCCCTCTATAGTTAGTTGTTGTTGCTATTTCTATGTTTATTTAGTGACTTGTACAGACTAATTCTGTGTAGTCAAATTCCTTTATTGTGTGGAGTCACTTATGTCTCTGCCCACTTGTTTTGTTTTATTTTCTAAAGTATTATTTACTGAAGATTACCCTTGGATCAGCATAGCTTACTGATCAGTCACTGATTGGCCAGAAGTGCTTAAACACCTTGAAGCCAGGAAGAGTTCTACTCTTTGTGATACATCTATATGTGACTTGAGGAGGACATTCAGTGTACCCTTTTCTGAATTTTATTTTCTGTATTAACAAGGTTATATTCATACATGGACAAGTGAATTATTGGCATGTTTCTTTGTACCTTCTGAGTGTATATGCACCCTTGTACATATGCAGAGCACTACAGAAACTAGGTGTGAGATGCAGCTTATCAATGCACTGTTTTACTTTCTCATTCTCCAGAACTGCCCATTAAATTTCTGTTGGTTCTCTTCCAAAACTCATAGGGACTTAAGGCTAGTTGTAATATTGGTCTTTCCTTATTATTTGCCACTGAGACTCTTAATATATTTGACAATGTCCTTAGGCATGGAATTTGCCATGCTTTGCTAAAAATAAAGTGAGCTCCATGCAAAAGATATTAGAGAGATGAGATTCCTCATGGCCTGCATTGTGAAAGATCTTCCCCATGGAGCTGAGTAGCAGGTGGGATAATACTCAGGCTAAAATGCAACTGATCACCACTATTCTTATTGAAGTTGACTTTATTTTCATAAGTAAACATTTCATAATTTTTTGGTCAATTTCAAGATTTTTTTGTCATTGCAGTTGACAATTTTGCCCAGTTTTTTTCATTTCTGAACTGCTCAAACAGCATTTCCAGAAGACTGGGCATGGTTTTCAGTTTAGAAATTGTGGTAATGCTCACCACCATTTGCTATTATTAAAATGAATTTTAAGAACAAAATGAGATGGTGTTTTAATGAGTAAAATTTTTAAAAATCATAAAATAAACCATAATTGTTGAAATCTAATAGAAGCTCTGAATGGTGATAACTTTGAATGCATGATCATTGTGTAGATCAACATTTATAACATATTTGTCCATCTATCTATGCATTTATTTTTATACATGGGGAAATTATTTCTAATTCCTATATGTTGTTGTTAGTGTGAAGCACAAAGGAAGATTCAGACAAGTTGATGCATATGAAGCATAGGGCTGCAGCTCACTCAGGCAAATCAGCCCCGAGATCACTGTGACCATTTCTTTTATTCAGCTAACAACAGTGCATAAATTCTCCCCCCAACCTTGCTCTCCCACTGTGTTTCTCTTACTACAGCAAGAACACTGCCTTCTCTGGCAGTCTACCAAGGGGCCTAAGTATAAACATTGTTTCTAGCCCTAAATGCCTTAGTCTATCTAATATCTCAGCTTGGTGCATGAGAGCGCTACCTGTTTGTGAGTTCCCAGACAATCTTTCTGGGGAATTCAGAGGGAATTCAGACAATAACATCTGTGGGGTAAGTTCATTTTGCCTTACCTCCTCCCACTGATATCTGCAGTATGCAGTGTCCTTGGAGACATTTACTAATGTGTCTCTGCCAGCAAGCATGCTTTTTGAATGCTTAACCCTTTATGCTCTGACTCTCAGGATTTTCTCCAACACCTATAAACATGAAATATTCTCCTCTACTGTATTTTGTGATTGCATGAGCATGATGGAAGTAGCATGTTAAGGAAACAATTTTAGTTTTCTATAATCTCTAAAATAAGAGGAAACAAGTTATCTAACTGATATAGATACGTGACTACAAGCTGGATGCAGTATCTACGTAAGAGTTGTAGGTTTTGAGCATTCAGGCCTGTTCTGTGAAGTGAAAAATTGTAAAAATGCATAGTTAGGTGATGAGAAACACACTAATGTTAGAAAACAATTAGTTTCCTCTGATAGTCATAATTATCTTATTTAATGTTAGAGAAAGTCTTAGCTGGTCATATGGAGGTACAGCTAGAGTTAACATTTATTAGATACTCTTAGAGCTTGGTGTGGTTTTGTGACTAAATTTTAATGATGGTTCATGACTTGAAGATCTGCATGTTGTTTCCAATTTGTACAAATCAAAAGGAATAAATGAGTACTTTTCTTCATCCATCCCTTCCCACCTTTCCCAAAACACTTTTTGTTGCCTGAGAAGTAATGAGGCACAACTGGCCAATTTGGATGTAGAGGTGAAATAGTCATGTTAAGTATGACATCACTGTACTAACATCTTTAAACAATTTTTACTGAATTTTCCATGGCTTAGGAGCTTCTACAAAGAGAGTTTACTTTTGCATCTTCTATAGAGCATCTTAGATTAAATCTTATTTATTTATAAATTCCTGATGTTCTCAATAATGGCAAATATTAAATTTCCAAATAAAATATTAATATATGTTGATTTCATTAATTGATCCATTTACAACACTTATTTAAATTTAAATTAATAGTTTATCCTTAATTGACTAAAAGTTTTTTGAGTCCACTACCCTCATATTATACAAATATATCCCTAAGGCTTAATATAAGCAAATTTCCTTTCTCAATGTCTTTTAAAATTAGGAACATCTGCAACTGAAGTGCCATCATTTCTTTATTTTTACAAATATTTGACACATAGAAATTCAACCGGCCATATACAAAAGGGTAGGGATTTGAACACATTGCTTCTAAGTCTTCCACTGATCATACTCTGCTAAAACATAGCTTTAATTTTACCAGGCCATATGGTCAAATATGTTTTTGATTGTTACAAACTGGAGTGGCAGGAAGAATGGTTTATTTCATTAAGAGATTAACATGGGAAATATGCTGATCCCCAGGGCAGAGAATATTTCATGCTTACAGAGCACTATTTCTTAAAGCAGAATATATTTTAGAAGATGACAACACCTGTTTCAATAATTAAAATATCGAACAGTAAAAAAAATCACTTATTTCTAATTTTATCCC
>JAQZBX010067565.1:0-15911 GCA_029593785.1 Cabassous unicinctus
TATGTATCTATTATACATCTTTGTGTCTGTCTTTGTGTGTGTCTGTGTGCATCTCTTTGTATGTGTGTCTGTGTGTGTCTCTAATTGGGTATATGCATATTTGGTGATTTGCATAGTCATCAGAGCAGGTGTATTTTAGTTCATAAATTCTGGTAAGTGTCTTCTATAATACAAAGAGTGAACATAAACCTACACATGGGAACAGGAGTGGTTCCCTTTCATTTCTATGAGTCATTTTGTGATTGTTAATTTCATTTGTCATCTTGTCTAGTTTATGGTTCTTGCACAAGCAAGGACTGGTATTATTGTTACCATGAGGATATTTTGTACATGGATTGAAATCATTAGTCAGTTGATTGCATCTAGGGATGATTGCATCTACTAACAACAAGGGAGATTGCTCAGTAAGTATAGGAGTGTCCTCATCCAATCAGTTGGGGGCCTTCATGAGAGAACAGAGAATTTCAGCACTCCTAAAGAAGAATATCAAAGAACTGAGAATTTCAGCAGTCAGAAAGAAGAATTTCTATGCATATTTCAGGCAGCTAGCTTCTCCTGGAGAATCTGAATTCATCTTAATCAAGATTCCAACTTGTGGCCTGCCCTATGGAATTCATACCTGTGAATCCACAAAGATGTAGAAGCCAAGTTGTATAGTAAAAACAATTCTGTTTTTCTGGGGAATATTAATAAGGATTTGATACCAGGAAACAATTTGAGAAACAATATTTTAAGGATGCAATTTCTGAGCTTTTTCTGTGGATTTCAAATGGCTGATTTGATTTCAAATGAGCTGATTAAGCAGGAATATTGACTTCTATTTCCATTGATCAAGAAAACACTGATAGTCCACGTTGTGCAATTGCAATAAAGATCCACAAAATATCATCATTGGATACACCTACCGAAATGCTCATGAGAGCCAAACCTCTGTGTTTCAGGGCATCTGATATTTTAAGTTTTATGAAGTTAAAAATTATAAGGCTAGGTGTCTTTGATAAAATTGTTACAGATTGTGCTCAGGGCTTCAAATTTGCATCTTAAGCATCACCTGAAGGCCATGGAAGTTACGATGTGTGCCTTGAAGGAAAATCTTAGTTTTTGTAGCTGCAGGCTAGAGATTTCTGGAAACTACTTGCATAGACTCATTGGGTGAGTGACTGAATTACATTGCAAATTCAATTACCAATATTCAGGGTGTCTGCTGTTAAAGTGAGGGCATTCATCAGGAAGGAATGGGATCCTGAAAATTGGAATGGGGCCATATGTGAGATAGTGATGAAGGTGGGAACATACAAACCCTAGATTTGGTCAGTTTCTTTGCTTGATAAACCTGTAATGATCTGCCCTGAGGAATCAGCCACATGACCTCCAGTCTGCCATGATAATCAACCTTCCCACACCCAGCTGAAGAAATTAACCCTGAGGTAGTGGGCTTTTAAGACACAGCTAATTACTCTTATGACTCATTGCCATCACAGCTCTTTTACTCAAGAACAAAAACTATCATTAAGTCCTAACAGGCACTAAAAGTTGAGGTACCAAGTGTGACCCATATATAGATGTGCTTCACTCTAAACAAATTTCATATGTTTTCCAATGCAGAGACAGAATTCAGGGGAATATGTCTGGGAATGGATATGAAGGATGTGGGATAATGATGGGAGGAACATGAAGTTGGATCAGGCTGTTTGGTACCAGCCCACTCTCGTTACCAAATTCTGTATTAGTCAGCCTAAGGGGTTTGATATTATTTTTGAATTTCAAAAAGAGATATTGATTATATTTGTAAACTAGTCTGTTCCTTTGGGCATGGTAACCTTTGAATGATTTAAAGTCAAAGATATTACATTTACCTGATTAAATCAAGATTAGGTCTTTGATTCAACCACATAATTAGGGTGTGCAGGGTTGAGTTCGTACGCCCTTGGTGGGCTATAAAAATAGACACACTGAAGCAGATACATGGAAGAAAGAGAGAACCTTGGAGAGAGCTGAGCAATTTGCCTGAGAGTTTGCAGCTGAAGAGAGCTGAAGAGAGCAGAACCCTGAGCATCTTAGAAGGCCTGGAAAGTAATGATCCTTCCAGCCTACAGCTGAGATCAGAAGAAGCGGGGTAGATGGAGCCTTAAGAGAAAGTATGAAGATTGAACCCTCCCAGAATTAGCCCACCATCATGTTTTAACACATGGCAATAGAATTTGGTAAGAAAAGTAACATTGAGCTGGGCTCTTTAGGGCTTTGTTACCATAAGCTTTTACCCCAAATAAACACCCTTTATAAAAGCCAACAGATTTCTCGTACTTTGCATCAGCACTCCTTTGGCTGACTAATACAGAATTTGGTAACGAGAGTGGGCTGGTAATTTTGCATTTACCAAAATGCTGGAACAGTTTTATAAATGGGTATGGTGTATTTTTTTTTTTGAGAAATTGTGAGATACTTGATAGAAAAGGCCAAGATTGCTTTGAAAAGATGATTGGTAGGAACATGGACACTAAGGGGATTTTTTATGAGGCCTTAGAAGTAAATGATGAAATTATTATTGCAAACTGGAGGAAAGGTAATCCATGTTTTCAAGTAATGGATAACTTGGCAAGTTAGACACCTGATGTTGTATGCAAGGCAGAATTTGAAAACTATGAGCTTGGACATTTAGCCAGGGAGATTTACAAGCTAAATATGGGAAATGCAACCTGGTTTCACCTTGCAGCTTATAGCAAAATATTAGAAGAAGAGATAAGCTGATAACTGAATTTTTGGGCAAAAGAAACAGAAACTGATTCCAGAAATTCCAATGGCTATTTTCTTGGTTCACCCTCAAGCCCCTAGATGATAGTGCCCCATTTGAAGAATTAACTAAACTTGGGACTTTTAAGTCAGAATTGAACATGCAGTTATCTAGGAAAGACTTGTGGAAAGTGTCTGATGGCTTGGGCATCTGCTTCCTGCATGCTAAACCAACCACCTTTTCATGTACAAACAAAACCACTGTTTTGTCAGCCTGTACTGGAAGGGATATGGAGGGGAGAGATGGAAGGGGAAACAGCTCTAAAAAGAAAACCATAGAAGCTGAAGTCTGGAATTAAGACATCTAATTGTGTCAAGAGAAGTGAGGAACTGCATCCATATGAACCAAGAGGGTGGGTTTGCCTCAGCATTTGAAAAGGGCAGATGTTCCATCCTGCTGGTCATGGCGTTTTGCCACCCCAGATTACAGAAAGGTTGAATCACATTCCCCAAGAGTTGGGGAGAGTGAGGTAAACACCCCATAGTTCTGAGAAGGGTGGTTCTGTCCCCCATGGATAAAGGAAGGCATGGTTGCCAAAGCATTGCTCTGAGAGGGTTGGTCTTGTATGTTAGAGATTAGGGAGAATGTTGCCTCCACCACACTGAACAATGGGGGTTGAGACTGTACCCTAGAGATTGAGTAAAGTGTGCCATCACTGCAACGTACTTGGAGGGTGAGGTCTGGATCTCAGTCGCCACCAAGATGCTTGATGAGGTTGAAACCAAGAAAATAGCCATTGGGCAATACTGTGGAAAGAGTGGACCCCTATGACAGCACAAGGATGAGGAGAAACTATCATCTTAAGAATGACTCTCAGACTTTGAAATCTAATGAAGTATGCATTTTCAGAATTTTGGGGACCAAGGTCTCAGGTTTCCCTCCCAGATTTTCCTTATGGTAATGCAAATGTTTTTCCTATGTCTATCCCTTTGTATATTGCAAGCAGATAAATGGTTTTTTTGCTTTCACAGGTCTACAGCCAGAGAGGAATTTGTCCCAAGATAAACTGTATTTCTTTAAATTGATCGTGGTATGATTTTGTACTTATATTTGTTACTGATTTATTTGAACATACTCAATAAATATATGTCACAGAGACTTAAGTTTTTGATCCATTCATGAGCCAGTTGAGCCCAGAATTTCAGGAGAGTTGCAATACCTACTCACCCAGGAAAACTAACAAGGAGATGATGATGGACAACACCGAACCCAAGGAACAAAGAGGGTCTGCAAATGCAAGCAAGATAGTTCTATCCATCTACCCCAAGGAATCTCAGCCAACTCTCAATTAGAAGCAGAGTGGCTATCAACCATCTCAAAATCACCAAGATTATGGAATGAGCAATGGACTAAAGTAGACTTATTATTCTTCTATAGAGTTATTATTATTCTAGCAATGGAAGAACTCTTATCAATGATTTAAAGGCAATGACCACCAGAGATTCTGTAGGATGGGAGAGGGAAGAATAGGTGTACTATCGAGGCATTTTGGGACATTGGAATTGTCCTGAATGATGGATACAGGCTATTGGATATTTTGTCATAACTTACAAAATTGCGTGGGACAAAGTGTAAACTACAATGTAAATGCAAGTCCATAGTTAGTAGCAATGCTTCAATATGGGTTCATCAATTGTAACAAATGTACCACACTAATGAAGGATGTTATTAATGTGGGAAAGTGTGGGGACAGAGGGAGTGGGGCATATGGGAATCCCTTATAATTTTTATGTAACGTTTATGTAATCTAAATCTTCTTTAAAAATTTTTATAAAAAAGAAGTCCTATTCAATTATTTCTCTGTAAGGAGGCTTTTTGGATATTTTAAACAATCAACATCCCCTCCACATGTGAGATTTTAATACCATAGACACATGTTCAATTATTGTGATCCTTTATGTGGTTATCAATTTTGTAATGTTTAAGAATTTTTGTTCACTCTCAAAACCTTTTCTTCCTTCTATCTTCCCTTGCCTCTGATAAATTCTGGCCTTATTTATACCTGGGTCCATTAGACAACTGGCTGTTAAGCTCTACTGTGCTAATAAATTACCCATCAATCCTGTAAAATACAGATTTCTGTTCAGCAGGTGTGGGATGGGTCCCTAGAGTCTGCTTTTTCTGATGAGCACTCAGTTCAGGCTGACAGTCAACTGAAAGGAACAAATAGGTGAATAAAAAGAGATGCTAATTTTTTTCAGTTTATTTGTCCACACCTCACAGGACTATGATTAAGGATTCCAGGCCTATTATGGTAGCTCAGTGACATTGTTATGAATTCCATCTTCTTTAGTTTATTCAGCATGGGTTTTCATCTTCATGGTCAAAGACTAGATTCTGCAGACATTTAATCCACATCCTAATGAGAAAGAGGGAACAGAATTACGAATGTAGTACATAGAGAAGTAATGGGTTGGTCTTTTTCAAAATTCTCTTTCGTGAAGTATAACATCTGTATGAAAATTGCCATATGTTAAGCACAATGAATTTTCACACACAAAAAAAACAGAAACAAAAATGATTATAGTCCATGTGTAGCAGTTTGATATTGTTTATGAATTCCAAAAATAGATACTGAATTATGTTTGTAACCTTGCCTGAATGGGGTTTAATTTTTACTTGATTAACTTATGATTAGGGCTTTGATTGGGCCATGTCAGTAGGGCATTGAGTCTCTGCCCCTTGGTGGGTGGGGACTCAAATAGAAAAGACATGACAAATGACAGAGTTGAGGGTTTTTGAGCTGGAGCCCCAGGAATTAAACACACACAAAGAACACAGAGAAGCAGATACATGAGGAAACGGGAAGGATCCACTAGACACAGCAAAGGCCCCGAGAAGAGAGATGAGCCATTTGCCTGATAGTTTGCAGCTACAGAGACCAGAGCCATAAGCAAATGAGCCCAGAGAAAGGAGCCCCAGGAGAGGGACAAGACTTATGCAAGGCTACAGCTGATATTGGAAGAAGCTGGGACCACAGAGCCTTCAGAGGAAGAGTGAGGCTAAAACCTCAAAGATATCACCAACCATCTTGCATCAACATGGGGCAACAGATTTTTGTTAGGGATGTAACTTATTTTTTATAGCCTGGTAACTGTAAGCATCTACCCCAAATAAATACACTTTGTAAAAGCCAACAGAGTTCTGGTATTTTGCATCAACACCCCATTGGCTGACTAATACACCATGTAACCGAACCCAGACCAAAAACAGAACATGACCAGCCATTGAGGATCTCTATGTTAAATTACTGTCATCCATTTCATGATTAGGTGAAGCAAAATTCCGACTAGTAACACCAGGAGTTATATTTTCATTTAAGATATTTATTTAAATGGAATCATATGATGCATATTCTTATTTGTATGGCTTATTTGCTGATCATTGTATTTGTAATTCTGTCTTTTTTCTGCTTTTAAATGAAGAATATACATGTTTTCCTAATAACTCATATGGCAGACTGCAGATTATATCTCTGTTGGCCAAATATGTGCCATATGGTATGGTAGGCTGAATAATGTACTTCCACAAATGCTCATGTTATAATCCCTGGAGCCTCTGAATATGTTATTTTACATGACATAGTTGAACTAAGTGAGGAGATGGCACTATATTAATCAGATGACCCATCAATATGGAAATTAACCTGGATAACATTGACAGAGACAAAATGTGAAAGATGAAGCAGAGAAGTGAGTATCAGAGTGATGCCATGTGAGGAGATTCCATGGTCATGGGTGGTTTTGAAGATGGAAGAGGGTCATGAGTTTTGGAATGTGGGAACCCTTTAAGAAGCTGGAAAATGCAGTAAAAATTAGATATTGCTTGGAGCATCCAGAAAAGAATACAACCATGCAGACATGATTTTTGATAAGGAAAGTTTCATTTTGGAATTTTGATTTCAGGATTGAAAGGTAACAAGTTTGTGTTGTTTTAGCCACAAAGGTTGTGATAATTCATAGCATCAGTAATAGGAACTAATGCACATGATAACCCCTGGGCTCCTGGCATGGCTGTGAGATTAATGATTAGCTAAGTATATTGCCAATCCCCCCAAAATTAGTGTTCACTTGATAACAAAAAAACCCAGGTATAGGAAACTTAGCCATGTTTTCCAAAAAGAGTAATTTGGGATGATAATTTTTAAAAGGAGGAATAAAGAGGGGATATTTTTCCACTCATTAAGAAAGTATGTGTTAAAGCATTGCTTATCAAAGCATTGAGAAATTGGCTTACATCTGAATAGATATATCATATGTTGTTTTTATTTCTCTATTTCCCTTTCTTGTTATTCTTACCAATAATTTTCTGTCCTATACTTTCCTCCAACACTCTTTCTCCTGTTTTGTCCTTTCAACCTACAGAACTCTCTTTAGTATTTCTCAAAGGAAAGGTTTCTTGTAGACATACTCTCTTAATTTCCATTTATCTGTGAATATATTGAATCACCTTCAATTTTGAATGCCAGCTTTGCTGGATATAAAATTCTTGTCTGACATTTTTTTTAGCACCTTAACTAGATCAAACCAATGTCTCCTTGCCTTCATGATTTCAGATGAGAAATCAGCACTTAATCTTATTGAGCTTCCCATGTATGTGATAGATCTTTTTTATCTTGCTGCTTTCAGTATTCTTTCTTTGTCTTGAGCATTGAACAATTTGATAAATATATGTCTTGGGGTAGGTTTGTTAGGATTTATACTGTTTCGGGTGAGCTGCACTTCCTGGGTGTTTATGTCCTTGTCCCTCAAAAGCATTTGGAAATTTCCAGCCATTATTTCCTCTAACACTCCTTCTGCCCATTTTCCCTTCTTTTCTTCCCCTGGAATGCCTATAATCCATATGTTTTTGTGTTTCATGTTGTCATTCAAATCCCTAAGTTGCTGCTGGACTTTTTCTCTATCTGTTCTACTATTTGTCTGATTTCAGATGTACTGTCTTCAACATCACTCATTCTTTTGTTGGCTTCTTCAAATCTGCTGTTATGTGCTTCCAGTGTATTTTTGCTTTCTTGCATTGTGCCATTTATCACCATCAGATCTGTTATTTTTAAATATATGTTTACAATTTCTTTTGTATGTTCACCCAATGTCTTCTTCATATACTTAATTTCTTCCTATACTTCACTAAGTTGATTCATGATATTTGTTTGAACACCCTTGATTAGTTGTTCCACATTCTGCATCTCTTCCTATTTTTTAGTTTGTTCATTAGACTGGGTCATGTCTTCCTGTTTATTTCTTTTTTTTTATTTATTTATTTATCCCCCCCTTGCTGCTTGTGTTCACTGTGTCCATTCGCTGTGTGCCCTTTCTGTGTCTGCTTATCTCTCCCTTACTATGAGGTCCATCTGCATCAGCCCACCGTGCCGTGCGGGCCAGCCTGCCCTCACAAGGAGGCCCCAGGAAGTGAACTCGGGGCCTCCCACATGGCAAACGGGAGCTCTATCGATTGAGCCACACCCGCTTCCCGTGTCTTCCTGTAGTATGGTTTGTAAATTTTTGTTGATGTGTAGTCATCTGTTCATCTTAATGGGTTTATTTGATTGGTTAACTTCTCTTTCTACTCTAGGGTTGTGTTATTTTGTTGTTTTTGTGTGTGTGATAAGATTTCACTTTGACACTTTGTTCCTCTTATTCTATTTTGTTGTGGTGGTCTATATTCCGTTGGAAAAAGAAAATTAATACCATAGAAAAGAAAATAGATCAGAAGAGAAAAAGAACAATAGTAATAATATTGAAAAGATAGAAGAGGCACCAAGCAAGATCTAGAAAAATAAATAATTAACACTAGTAAAAAAAATCATAAGAATAAAAAAGTGGAATAGAAAGAATAAAATGAGAAATAAGATAGAGAAAAATATATAGAATGAATTAAAAGGCTGGAATGATGAGAAAAGAGTGTAAAAAAGAAAGAAAACAGAAAAAAGAGAGAAATAAAAATAAAATTTAAGACCAAACAAAATGAGGTGGAATATAATAAAAACAGCAGAAAACAGAAGACACAAAAATGAAGGAAAGAAAATGAATAACATAGGTAGAAAAAATAGGTAAAAGAGTAAAAAAGAAACATTGAATAGGAAAACACAAGAAAAAGAAACAAAACAGCAGCAACTCATAGAAAAAATCAATCAAACTAAAAGAAAAAAAACAATCAAGGAAAAACAGAGTCCATCTTAGGCCACTAAGGAGCTTCTCAGGCTGCCAGTGTTCATCAATCAATCACCCTATAGCCTGCCCTTTGCAGTTGATGTACTGGGTTTTAGCAAGTAAAATAAGGGGCGTGGGTGGAGAGGAAGGAACTTTTAAAAAAATATAACAGATCTAAGAGACCTAAAACTAATAGAATGTCTCTATATTCCCTGTCATAAGGTATCACCTGGATGCCTGATAACCCATTGGATCACTCTCTGGACCACTTCTCTAAGGAGACCCGGGAATCAAACCAGGGACCTCATATATGCGAGGAAGGAATTCCTCCACTGAGTTAAACTGTCTCCCTTTAGGTTAATTATTCTTCAGAAACCTATCTGCCCCCTTTCCCTCAGGCATTTTAGACTTCTACAGTTTGCTACAGTTTGAGAGGTGCCTTTCCCCAGCCCCTCTCAAATCTAGTTCCTCTCTCTTCCAAGGTGGCTATCCATGACACCTTGCCTGAGCAGATCTCGCCTACTCTCTCCCCATTGGGTCAGGGTCATTCTGAGATTCAAAGGGGGTTCAGCTGGCCAAACCCACCACAAATAAACCACTCTCCACCCTTAGTCAGACCACTCTTCCTCCCAGGGAATGCTCCCTCCTACTCTGTTGTCAGCAGTGAGCCAGGGGCACCAAGCTACCTTCCCTGAGGGTGTGTATATGTGCCAATTCCAGACATAAATGTGAGCAACTCCTGAATTCCCTTTGACTTCTTCATCTTTGCAGTAACCTTCTAGATGGCTTAGAGCTCTTTCCCATTCTATATATATGAAAAGCAGCTCCTTTAGATAGGTCCCTGCTTTCTCTCAACTTTATTGGTGAGATGCCTGACAAGACTTTGGTTAGATACATGACAGACTGTGCTTACCTACTTCAGTGCCATTTACCCAGAAACCCATAATTGTTTTGTAAGTTCACAACTTTGTAATAAAATATATATTTTAAAAAGGAAATATAAATAAATAGGAAGGTTAACAGAAAGTGAAAGAATTTCTCTATAAATATAGAGAAATACCTTACATTGGGTATCTCTTCAGATATTTGATGGCAACACTGATGATCACTTGTTTATTTATTTCCTTCAGATAAATGTATTAAAAGTGATTACCATTATGGTTCCTTACAAATTATTAGGAGAGTTTTAAAGGGTGGGCAGGTTTGTGTAGAATAACTGGTCACCCTCAATCAGAACTCTACATTCCCAGAGTCATTTTGGGCAGGAATTGATGTTCTTGTGCATATCAAACTTTGATCATGATGACTGAAGATAATTTTGAGGATAAGTGAGATAAATAGATGATAGAGTATATGCATTGTTTGTTCCCTTTCTTGCTTCTTAATATTTATAATGAAATTCAGAAAAAGTGAAGATATTTTGTTTATAGTAATAAAAGGAGTCACAACTAGTGTAACCTATGGCTACATGTAAAAATGATATTGTAATTATTTATGAACTGTAACAAAAACAATATACCAATGCTAAGGGACAAAAATAAGGGGGCATAGGGAACAATCAGCTAGAACGTGGCAGAGTAAAGTGCTCCTAGAATCAGCTCCTGTACAGGGCAGTAAGTAATCACTGAGTTAAATAAAGGACTTGTTTGGGGTTCCAGGAGACCAGAAGTGCATCCTGCAGCATCCTTGAAAGAGTGGAAGGAGGAAACTGCCCATCTGCAGAGAAGATTCATAAGTACAACACTCCATGCCATGGAGGCCAGTGTCCATCCTCCACTGGAGGCACAAGCCAATTTGGCTGCAGTTCTGTGGCTGGAATTGGAAGCTCCACTTCTCAAAAATGGAGGAGGAAGAGATGGTTGGGCACCAGCTTCGGCTACTGACTAGTAAATTTGGCAGGCTTAAGTATAATCCTAAGAACAGCTAAAGTTTGAAACTGTCCAAGTCAGAAAGAGGTTTGTAGCTGCCATCTTAACTTCGCGGCTGGCACGAGGGGAAGTGGGGCTGACTGGAAATCACAGTGCTGGTAAGGACCAGCTTCTTTACATCTAAATCAGATTGCTGCTCTAGCTTAAGCCCCAGGCCCACCTTGGACAGGGAAAAAGCTGGGGGGAGCTGCGCCAGCCTTTCCGGGAAATAACAGGCCACCCCATGGAGGCTGGTGATCATGCTACTTTGGCAGTGCAATTCACCCCAGGAGCTATTCTGTGGCTGGAATTGGAAGCTTCTTTTCTAAAAAACAGGGGAGGAAGAAACAGTTGACCACCAATGTCAGCTACTGATTATTCAGTTTGGCTGGCTAAATATAACCCTAAGAACAGCTGAACTTTGAACCTGTCCAAGTTGGAAGGAGGCCGGCAGCTGCCATTTTGACTCCACCCCCAGCATGAGGAGAAACTGGGCTGACTGAAAATCACAGTGAAGGTAGAGACCAATTTCTTTCAAATAGATTGGCCTACAGTCCTAACCTAGGCTTCAGCCCCACCTCAGGCAGGAAGGAAGCAGGCAGGACCTACAACAGCCTATCCAGGTAACTGCAGGTACTTTTGGCTGACACAGTCTGAATAATCAGAAGTCTATCTGTGGCCAACTGCAGTCATGTTGGACCTGCACTGCATAAATTTCTTTCCACATCTGCAGCTCCACCCCTGTGTTTTGATGCCAAAACACCAACAAAAAATTACAATCCACACCAAGGACCAAGAAAATATGGCCCAGTTTAAGGAATAAGATAAGCCTCCAGATGACATAAAGGAGTTGAGACAACTAATCATAGATGTTCAAAGAAATCTCCATAATAAATTCAATGAGATGGCTAAAGAAGTTAAGGATATTAAGAAGACACTGGATGAGCACAAAGAAGAATTTGAAAGCATACATAGAAAAATAGCAGATCTTATAGAGAGTGAAAGGTGCAATAAATGAAATAAGAAATAAACTGGAATCATATAATAGCAGATTTATAGAGGCAGAAGAAAGGATTGATGAGCTTGAAGAAATGGCCTCTGATAGTGAGCATACAAAAGAATAGATGTAGAAAAGATTGGAAAAACTTGAACAAGGTCTCAGGGAATTAAAGGACAGCAAGAGACGTGCAAACATACATGGCATGGGTGTCTCAGAAGGAGAAGAGAAGGGAAAAGGGGCAGAAGTAATATTTGAAGAAACAATGGTAAAATTTCCCAACCATATTGAAGGACATAGATATACAAGTCTAAGAAGCACAATGTACTCCCATCTGAAATAAATACAAACAGACCAACTCCAAGACACATACTAATCAGAATGTCAAATGCCAAAGACAAAGAGAGAATTCTGAGAGCAGCAAGAGAAAAGCAATGCATAACATATAAGGGATACCCAATAAGATTAAGTGCTGACTTCTCCCCAGAAACTATGGTGGCAAGAAGACATTGGTTTTTAAGATATTGCAAGAGAAAAACTTCTAGCCAAGGATCTTATATTGGGCAAGATTGTCTTTCAAAAATGACGGCGAGTTTAGAATATTCACAGATAAATATAAACTGAGAGTTTGTAACCAAGAGACCTGCTTTGCAGGAAATACTAAAAGATGTGCTACAGCCTGAAAAGAAAAGACAGGAGAGAGAGGCCTGGAAGAGAGTCTAGAAATGAAGATAATATCAATAAAATTAACCAAATGTGTCAAGAGTGGTGAAAATAAAATATGACAGACAAAACACAAATATTTATGAATAAACTTAACCAAAGATGTAAAACATTTGTAGTCAGAAAACTACAATTCATTGTTAAAAGAAATTTTTAAAAGTCCTAAATAATTGATAGCACAATCAATGCTCACAGAGTGGAAGCATAAATATCATTAGGATGTCAATTCTATACAAATTGATGTGAAGATTCAATGCAATCCTGATAAAAAAAATTCTACCAGCACTTTTTAAATAAATGGAAAACATGATTATCAAATTTGTTTGGAAGGGTAAGGGGTCCTGAATAGCCAGAAACCTCTTAAAAAGGAAAAACAAAGTTGGAGGACTCTCATTTCTGGACGTTAAATCATTATTACCAAGCTACAGTGGTAAAAACAACATGGTCCTGGCATAAAGACAGACACATAAAGGAATAGAAATGAATGGATGGTTCAGAAACAGACCCTCACATCTATGGTCAAGTGATTTTGACTAGCCTGTCAAACCCACCCAGCTCAGGCAGAACAGTCCACTCAATATATGGTGCTCGTAAAACTGGATATTCATGGCAAAAGAAGGAAAGAGGACTGGTATCTCACACCTTATACAACAATTAACTCAAAATGAATAAAAAACCTAAATATAAAAGCAAGAACCATAAAGCTTCTAGAGGAAAATGTAGGAAAATATCTTCAAGACCTGGTGGTAGGTGGTGGATTCTTAAATGAGATAAGAGGAGGATTGAGATGGACTACTGATATTGTATGTAGAATTTTTAATTAACTTTACTGTAAAAGTGTGGAAATGTACAGAGTTGATGATAACACATTATAGTGAGTAACAACTGGTTTATAAATGTGGATATGGCTGAAAATGGTGGTCTATGGATGTAAATGCAAATTGACAGAAAGTTAGAGACTAATCTAGGGACTGAACAGCACAGTAAACCCAGAGGTAAGTGAGAATTGGCATTGATGGTACAGATGCAAGAGTGTCGTTTGTGAGCTAGAGCACATGTACATCACTGTTGCAGGGTGGTGGGAATGTGGAGAGGCATGAGAAAAATACAACTGGAGTGACCTATGGAGTGTGGTTAACAGTAATAATGTAATATTCTTGTATCTATGCCGAAGACGTACTGTGTTAATAATGGGGAGTATGGGAAATGTGTGCCAAATGTATGCTATGGACCTTGTAATAATTAGATGATATTATCTCATAATCTGTAACAAATATTCCACCATGGTGGTGTGTTGATAGAGGGGTGTTGATGGGAATTCTGCACATGTGTATGATCATTTTGTAAGTTTACAACTTCTGTCATAAAAATATATTTAAAAAATAATAACAGGGTGGGTTGGGGGAAAAGTACACCAAATGTATGATAAGGACTATATTCAGCGATAAGAGTTTGACAGTATTCTTTCTTAACTTGTAACAAATGTCTCACGACAATGTAAGTTGTTGGTGGAGGGCTGATATATGGGACCCTTGTATGATGTTATGAATGTTTGCTGTGTAAGTTCACAACTTTTACTATACACTTACTGTTTATGTATGTTCATGTATAAATGATATAAAAAAAAATAATAATAGTAGGGTAGGTTGGGGGGAAATACTTTGGTTAGTAGTAATATTTTGAAGATGCTCTTTAATCATTAAAATGTTTAAAAACAATGCAAGGTATTTGTGGTAGGGTGCAGTATGAGAGCCCTGTATGATGTTATGCATGTTTGTTTTGAAAGGTCACAACTATTGCTATGCACCTACTGTTTATATATGTTCATGTATGAGTGATATACTTCAATAAATTAAAAAAACTAAGGGGGCATAAGGGGTATGGGGTTTTTTTTTGAGCAATGAATATGTTCTAAAATTGATTGTGGTAATGAATGCACATCTATGTGATTATACTGAGTGCCTTGATTGTACAGTTTGGATGGATTGTACAGGGGGTGCAAATAAATTTTTTAAATAAAAAAAAATCCTAATTAATTATCTTGTATTTTTGGTTATTCAAAGTGTAATGAAGCAATGATAAGAGTTTTTCCTTTGCTAAAATCACAATACATCTATAGTAGAATACCTGTAAGTGTACTTTAGTCCATCAAAGGTTCTAAGTGCAGGGCAAGTGAAAAAATGTGTAATATGGGGGCATTTTTAGGACTTGGGAATAGTTCTGAATGACATTGCAATGACAGATACAGATCATTATATATCTTTTCATAGCTTACAATATTGTGCAGGACAGAGTGTAAACTACAGTGCAAATTATAATCCATGCTTAGTGGCAATGCTCCAAAATGTGTTTATGAATTGTAACAAATATACCACACTAATGGAGGATGTTGTTAATGTGGGAAATGGTGGGAAGGGTAGGGAATGGGAAAAATGGGGATCCCTTATATTTTTTATGTAACATTTATGTAATCTAAATGTCTTTAAAAAACATAAAACAAGAATATTTTTAAAGGTGTAATGAACATGAAAGGATACATGAGTTCTGGGATGATTGCTTCAAAGTAGGCAGGCAGGGCTCAACTCCCTCATAGAAACAGGAGAGAAAGGGCCAAAATCTCTCTGAGGGACCTGCTTTGGTGTTCAGCAGACCAGGACAGTGTTGGACAACCCCCAGGATGGAGGGATGGAAAGAAAATGAACCCAAATGTGAGTTACTAATCCACATTGCAGTTGGAAAAGCCTCCATCTGTCACCATGAAGACATTAAGCCAGGATAAAAGTTCTGGGTCACTGCAGCTGACTGAGAGGGGATCAGATGTCTTCCTTAGGAAACAGAAGGTGTATTGTAGGGTGGAGAGTGGTTTCTATTTAGTGAATTAGGCCAGCAGAGTCCACTTTCATTCTCACCTTAGCCCAGAACAGAAACACAGGCAAGGGGAGGTTGAAAGAAACACCTCTGTGGAAAGATTTGCTGACGAGTGTCATCTGCTTCCTGGCCAGGAAACTGCAAGGAGAAAAACTTTTAGGTCTCTCTTAACCCAAAACCCATGGAAGAAAATCTGATCACCATTAGTGATGGAATTTTCATAACTTAAGCTGCACAATTTTTTAATGATATGTTTTATTTACTTTAATTTTCTTTTATTTATTTCCCACTTCCCCCAGGTGGTTTGCTTATTTGTCTGCTCATTGTTTTGCTCACCTTTTGCAGGAGGCATTGGGAACTGAACCCAGGACCTCTCACATGAGAGAGGATTGCCCAATGGCCTGAGCTATATCTGTTCCCCATGGGCTATGGCATCTCCTGGCTTCTGGCCTCTGCTTGTTGTGGTGGGGGTGGAG
>JAQZBX010067566.1:0-15905 GCA_029593785.1 Cabassous unicinctus
GGAGAAAAAAATATACCTGGTGTGTATTAATAACATAAGAATATTTCTGGATGATCACGTAAGAACCTGGCAATGGTGGCTACCTCTGGAGAGGAGAGGAAGAGAAGAACCAGAGTAAAGACTTTCAGTTACCTATACATTATCCATTCTGTCTTAGGTATACATACCCAAATTTTATTGAGAGGTAATATACCTAGCTAAAAAGACACCTTTCCTGGTTTTCCTTAAACGTGAGATATAAGTTGAACTTATTGGGTGAGATGTCTCCAGAAATGCTCTTAAAGAAACAGAAAGATAGTCGGCATGTGCCCTTTCCCTTCTTCCTACCTGGAACAGAGAAATGATGGCTAGAACCCCAGCAACAAACCTGCGACCTCAAGGATGGAAGCCAGTGCTAAAAGGGTCCTGGGTACTTAGTGATTTCATGGAGTCACAATACCAGCCTTAGACTTGCTGCCTCCAAATTTATATTTTTCAAAGAGAATAAATCCCTAATTTATTGTAGCCACTATTTCTAAGTCAAAGAATGAGTTAACTCCTCAATATGAGAAGAGTGAGACACTGAGATTAGCAGATAAAACACATAAATGGTTATTTGTAAGATATTTCATTAGTTTTCTATTACTGCTGTAACAAATTATCACAAACTTAGTGGCTTAAAGCAACACGGATTTATTCTAACAGTCCTGAAGATCACAAATCCAAAATACATTCCACTGGGCTAAAATCATAGTGTTGGCAGGCTGCATTTCTTTTTGTAGGCTCTAGGGAGGAATCTGTTTCCTTGCCCTTTCCAGCTTCAAGAGTCTACTCATGTTCCTAAGCTCATGGCCCTCATCCGTTGTCTTCAAAGCCAGCAAGAGAAGATTAAGTTCTTCAAAAATCACATCACTCTGATTTCTTCCTTGTCCTCCTACTTCCACTTTTAAGGACCTTATGATTATATTGGACCCACCTGGATACTGCAGGATACGCACCCTGTTTTAAGGTCTGCTAATGAGCAACTTCCATTTGCTATCTTAATTCCCCTTTGCCATTTAATGCAACATATTCACAGGTTCTGGGGATTAGGACATAGACATCTTTGGGGGGGTATTATTCTGCCTACCACAAGTATGAGCATGCAATCAAAGGAAAAGGACTTTCTTACTTTTCTTTAAGGCAAAACATGCCTTGCTGAAATAGCCTACACAGCTATTTTAGGAAAACAGGAACAAGTTTATGCAGAGAGAAAAGAGCATTTATGCATGAGAAGAGTGATTTAAAAAAAAAAAAGAAGAAGAAGAAGAAGATATAGGTAGATACATAAGAAGAAGATACATGTCAAAAGTAATAGTGCAGGGAGCAGGTGTAGCTCAGTGGTTGAGTGCCTACTTCCCACGTAGCCATGAATGAGGGCCCAGGTTCAATCCCCGGTACCTATTTTTAAAAAAATTGTTATTTTAAGATCACAACTTCTTTAACAAAAATGTTTTTAAAAATGAAAGCATCGCTTCAGACATCAGTACATATGGTTTCTGTGTTGGTTAGTAGAAACTAATTATCTGAAAATGATTTAGTAATTTTCAGATATTTTTCTTGCTCCAGATATCTAGAATTTTCTTCAAATAATGAGCATTTCATTCAAATGCCACTGAATTCCTTGCATTCTTTTTTTAAACAAATCTATTTTATTGATACATATTAATAAAACATACAATTTATTCAAAGTAAAAAAAAAATGTAAAAGTGCAATGAAAAACAACATATAGGAAAATACATGGAAAAGAGAGGAACACTGAATTTAGAATTCAGGACTAATCCAATCATTTTTCCCAATACCAACAATTTTACAGACCTTCATTCTTTGCTAGTATTAACTCTTTTATAAAAGTGTCCATACCACTGTCTTATAGCTCTAGCAAATTTAATGACTGTAACATGATCCTTTGGCACATTAACATCTAGGCTTCAATGGAGGAGAAAAGCACAACACTCCATCAACAGCAGAATTTGCAACGATCAATCTGCTTATTCATCTACTAAAGTTACATTCATCCTCAGCACAGAAAAATGATTAAGCAGCAGCAGTTCAATCCTGCATTTCAGAATAACACATTTCTAAGCCCACTAAGTGAAAAATCAGCTAATACCCTTGCATACGCATCACCAAGCTCTCCTGCTCATCTTCAGAGTCTTCACATCACAAGGCAGATGCAGCCCGAGGGCTGGTGTCCAGGGAAATCTCGGAACATTCCAGAAAGCATCTTCTACTTTTGGTAACACTGTCTCAATCCAGAGAAAATGGAAGGGGTGTGGTAGATGCAAAAGTGAAAGTAGGAAGGAAGAAGGAAGCACACACACAAAAAAGGTGAATAATAAGGTTTAATGGTGTGTTTTTGTGTATTCTATGGAACAAATTCTATAGAATGAAACCAGCAAAGAATATTCTTCAATGAGGCACTAGATTAATTCAAATTTGACTATAGAGCAGGGGTCCTTAACCTTTTTTGTTCCACGGACCCGTTTGCCAGTCAGGTGAAAACCACAGACCCCTTACTAAGTCCACACTATACTGTGTATTATTTAATAAATATATCACATCCACACCAACACATTCCCACAAGAATAATGTTTTTTTGAATTGCAATTCAAGCTTATGGACCCCTTGTTCAGAACCCCTGATATAGAGTCTTTTGGCAATAATATTATTGCATACACCTATAAATATGAAAGTCTAAATATATCAGCAACTTGTCCTATCAGTGACAGTTTCCCAAGAGAAACTGGCACCTATCAGCACTTCCTACTGACAAACAGGCACACCCAGACCCATTGGTAAAGAAATAATCTGGATCACCAGCTAGGACTCCAATGTTTAAAAAAAAAGTTTACCTACAACCATTCCAAAGAGACTGGTGTGCTGCCCAGAGAGATTTACTACGCACAGAGTAAATATATATTTACTCACCACTGACAGTGGTTGAATCTCTTATAAATGAACTGTTTTTCACGTGTAAGCATTTTATTGATGAACCACCTTGGGCTCTTCCAGTTCCCATGACAGATTATTTTACTTGGAACCGCTGTCCCAAATATGCAAGATGTTTGGCCAGGCTTGGCAGTGTGGTCTGTGGCCAAAAAGAGGGCTGGACCAGCGGGCTCAGACTGAGCTCAAGTCAGACTCCAGGTTTCAGAATCATATTCTAATCAAAGACTCCAACAACCACCAGGGAATGTGCTCACGTACAGAGGAGATTCATTTTCAGTCATCATTCATTTGCACACAAAAAAACATACATCTAGCTCCCTGAAGACTTCCAGAGTGTTAGTAACTTCTCAGACCTCTGCCAGTCCAGGTTACAAGTTTGCTCTTAGTTTGCTGTCTAAGAAAACACCAAATGCCACATCTTTTCATCAGTGTAGATTACTTCATACCACATTATCAAGAAAAGGACTAGAAGAATTTTTTGATGAGCCAAAGAATTGGGGGGAAGAAAAAGTGAAATCTGGAGCAAATCATGGACCTGTCAGCAATTAAGGAACAAAAGTAATAAAGATTTACATAAACTTTGGTAAGTCCTGTTGAAAGAAAGAAACATGCTCCTAACTCTAGAACAGGAGACCAAGAGACAGAGATTGCCAATGCCAAGTCCAGAGCGATTAGCTAAGGTGGTAGACTCCATGGATGCATTAGATAAAGTTGTGCAGGAAATGGAAGATGCCCTAAGGCTTCTTCAGACTGGTCAAGAAAAAGCTAGGGGAAGCGGATGTGGCTCAAGCCATTGGCCTCCCGTCTACCATATGGGAGGTCCCAGGTTCGTTTCCCGGGGCCTCCTGGTGAAAGCGAGCTGGCCCATGCAGACAGCTGGCCTGCGCAGAGAGAGCTGGCACAACAAAAAAGAGACAATGAGAGACATAACAAATCAGGTTGCTGAGGTGCTCATGAGATTGAGTGCCTCTCTCCCGAATCGGAGGTCCCAGGATCTGTTCCCGGTACCTCCTAAAGAGAAGACGAGAAGAGAAGACAAGCAGACACAGAGAGCAAACAGCGAATGGGCGCAGAAAGCAGATAGCGAGTGCAAAAGTAACGAGGGAGGATAAATAAACTAAAATAAATCTTTTTTTTTAAAAAAAAAAGCAAAGATGCTTGGAGAAGAGACATCTTTGGAAGAATCATCTGGTACAAGTTCAAGCAGTGGCCTATACCTTTGCACCTAAATAAAAGATACAATAGGAAACGATTCTTTTCAATGCCTTATGTGGAACGTTTTATCAGACTGAGAATTGAGAAACAAGTCCGCATCAAAGTAAGAAGGAAAAACTTACAGAACAAGAAAGAAAAATTTCTTCAGGAAAAATTTCTATATCTTTCTGAAACTCAGAAGTCAAGTCTAGCCTAAGATAGCTTAACTCCAACCATTTTTTTTTTCCCTTGGATAATAGTCTATATATAAAAGTAAATAGGGAGCCGGTGTGGCTCAGTGGTTGAGCGTAGGCTTCCCACATATGAGGTCCAGGGTTCAATCCCCGGCCCCGGTACCTCAAAAAAAAAAAAAAGTAAATATATGTTAAGTGACTTATTACAGGAATTGTATTATATAAAAAAAAAATCTAAAAAAGAAACCAAAAGCTCTCTTTTTCCCTAAAGGGAGACTGTAAATGAAAATATTGAATTCTCTGTCTTTAAAACTTCTGAGTTTACACAAAGAGATTTCAAAATATATGCAAAAGATTACAAAAAAATAGTCCACAAATGAAAAACTAAAGAAAATATTCTGAATATTTTTGATATTTTAAAATTTTTAAATGTAGATGTAAAAAAAAAGTAAAAAAAAAATTTCTAATGTAAAATATGAACTACAGTTAATAGTACAATTTTAATATTCTTTACTCAATTGTAACAAAGGTACACAGTAAATAAAGTGTCAACAATAAAAAAATATGCAAAAGAAATAAAAATTTAAGGGGGAAAAAAAAACCTAAATAACTATTACCAAAGGATTGGTTTAAAAAATATTTCAGTACTCTGTGGCTGTAAAATTGGGTGTTATGGCAAAATATTTATAAAACATTAAATTTTTAAAAGCAGACTGCAAAGCAGTATATATAGAACTTTTTTACACAAATTTCTCAAAGACATGTTAAGAGAAGTGATCACTAAGTGGGAGGATTTGGGATGTTATTAATAACCATAAAATCCCATTTACTGAGCAGGGCTCTCTGCTTTAAGGACAGAGGTGTCCACCAGATCACACACACATCTTTACATATATCTATATATCTACGTATAGTATAAATCCCTTATATACAGCCTAACATCCAAGTCCTCGATACATGTTGATTCACATTTATACTTGCATAACCATGCACTGAACACTTAATATATTTGAAGCACAGTGTTAAGCCATTTACATACACCATCTCATTAAAGGCTTATGAAAACTTTGTGGCCTGGGTTTTGTCCTTAATTGAAAGAGAATAAAATTGCCAAAAATCACTAGCCCAGTAAGAGCAAAACCAAGGTTCAATCCCAGGTCTGTCTAACTCTAAAACTAGAGCCTTCTTTTTCTTCTCTCTTCCTTTTCCTCATTTGCGTTAAGATTTCTACAATGAAAATGAAGCCTACTATGTTAAGAAGACAAAACATTATTTTAGATGTACATTTAAAAAATTAAAATGGTTTCATGTTTTAAAAAATAGCTCTCACCTTGTCCTTGAGAAATGAAAATGTCAGTAGGTATCAATAATTGACCACTAGGGGGAAAAATATTACTTATAAGGAAGACTGAAACTGGCTTACATAGGTTAACACAGAAACCAAGAGAAAACAAATAAGCCTTTTTCCTACTGCCAAACCATGCCAGTCATTGAGGACCCACCCCTTTAGTTGGTACTCTGGGAGACTTTTCCAATAAGCTAAGGGATGATCATTACCAAGGTAAATTCTTCAAAAAGTTAACACATTTGATGTATTCTAATTATCACCTTAAAAAGTTATCACATTAGACAGGAGGGGCAAGGTGGCAGCAGAGTAGGGAGCTTCAAAAGTCAGCTAGTCCTACAGGGCAGTTAGTAATCACCCAGAGCTTCCTAAATTGCCTGTGTGGGGGGCCCAGGAGACCTAAAACTCATCCAGCAACATCCTTGGAAGAACGGAAGGAAGAGACTGCCCATCTGCAGTGAAGATTCATGAGTAGAGCACTCCACACCACAGAGGGAGATAACCATCTGGCGCTGGCAGGGCAAGATGCCTCGGGAGCTATTCCATTGGTGGAGTTGGAAGCTCTATTTCCAAAAAACAGGTCAGGCACCAACTTCAGCTGCTGGTTATTAAATTCAACTAGCTAAAGTCCAATCCTAAGTACAGCTAAAGTTTGAACCTGTCCAAGTAGGAAAGAGGTTGGTAGCCTCCATTTTAACTTCACCCCCAGCACCAGGGGAAGCAGGGCTGATTGAAAATCAGAGACAGTAGGGACCGGCTTCTTTCCATCTAGGTCGGACTGCAACCCTAGCCTGGGCTCTAGCCCCACCTCCAGCAGGGAGGAAGCTGGGGGGACCTGCACCAACTTCTCAAGGCAACTGTAGTCACTTTCAGCCTGCACCAACTAGATTTTTGGGCACACCTGTGGCTCCATCCCAACCCCGACAGGGCAGGAGGAGGAACAATGTTTCCTCTGCCTCTCCGTGAAACTGCAGTCACACTCACCTGCACTAACGAGAACGTTGGACACACCTATGGCTCCATTCCTACCCTTGACAGGGAAGGAGGATGGATAGTTTTCTCTCAGTCTCTCTGTTTGCAACTGCGGCACTTTTGGCCCCCATAGATTAGACTGTGGGACACACTTGTGACTCCATCCCTACCCATGGCAGGGAAGGAGGGGGACCAGTGCTTCATGTCTATCTGGGCAACTGCAGTTAATTTTGGCCTGCACCCCTTAGTCTACTTCCCACACCTGCGGCTCCATACCCACTCCTGGCAGGGGAGAAAGGTGAGAGAAGCTTCATTGGTTTCTAGGGCAATGTGGGCAGCTTCAGCCTCCACAGCTTACTGTACCAATTGCATCCTCAGCTCCTACTCCACCCCAGCAAGGGAGAAAGAGCAAGAAACAGATGAAAAAGAGCAGAAAAAATTATTATTGGCTAAACACAAACCATTATAAATTTCCAGAATAAGTTGAACCAAGAGTCAAAGAGGGGCTGTAGCACAAAATCAAACAGAAAGCCTTAGACTGAGCAGAGAATAAATACATCAAGTAAATCAGAAGCCGAGAGGCCAACAAATAATTACAAAACATACCAAGAAACAGGAAGATATGGCCAAGTCAAAGGAACAAACTAAACCTCCAGATGACTTAAAGGAGAGGAGACAATTAAGCACAGGTGTTCTAACAAATCTCCTTAATAAATTCAATGAGATAGCTAAAGAGATTAAGGATATTAAGCAGAAACTACAGGAGCACAAAGAAGAATTTGAAAGCATACACAAAAAAATAGCAGATCTTATGGGAATGAAAGGCACAATAAATGAAATTAAAAATACACTGGAGTTATATAATAGCAGATTGAAGAGGTAGAAGAAAGAGTCAGTGAGCTTTAATACAGGGCCTCTGAAAGCAAACACGTAAGAGAACAGATAAAGAATGGAAAAAGTTGAACAAGGTCTCATGGAACTAAATGACAGAAAGAGACATACAAACATACATGTCATGGGTGACCCAGCAGGAGAAGAGAAGGAAAAAGGGGCAGAGGGAACATCTGAGTAAATAATGGTAGAAAATTCCCACCTCTATTGAAGGACATAGATATCCATGTCCAAGAAGCACAACGTACTCCAATCTCAGTAAATCTGAATAGACCTACTCTGCAACACATACTAATCAGAATGTCAAATGCCAAAGTAAGAGAATTCTAAAAGCAGCAAAAGAAAAGCGATTTATCACATACAAGGGATACAAAATAAGATTAAATGCTGATTTCTTATCAGAAACCATGCAGGCAAGAAGGCAGTGGTATGATATATTTCAGATAATCCAAAAGAAAAACTGCCAGCCAAGAATCTTATACCCAGCAAGACTGTATTTCAAAAATGAGGGCAAATTTAGAATATTAACAAATAAACTGAAACTGAGAGAGTCTGTAACCAAGAGACCTGCTTTGCAGGAAATACTAAAGGAAGTGCTACAGCCTGAAAAGAAAAGACAGAAGCTTGCAAGAGAGTCTAGAAATGAAGATCACTAAAGGTAACAAAGTGTAAAAAGAGTGGTGAAAATAACATACGCCAGATAAAACCCAAAGATGAAAATGGGTGAAGAATTGCATTTACAATAATAATATTGAATATTAATGGATTAAACTCTCCAATCAAAAGACAACTGGTGGAATGGATAAGAAAATATGAGCCATCTATATGCTATTTACAAGAGATTCACCTTAGATCCAACAATACATAGAGACTGAAAGTGAAAGGCTGGAAAAAGATATTCCACACATGGAATAACAACAACAACAACAAAAGCTGGAGTAGCTATACTTATATTGGGTGAAATAGACTTGAAAAGCAAAGCTATTATTAGAGACAAGGAAGGACATCATATATTAATAAAAAGGGCAATTCACCAGGAAGAAATAACAATCATAAATGTATATGCACCTAACCAGGGTGCCCCAAGATACATGAGGCAAACACTGGCACAACTGAAGTGAGAAATAGATGTCTCTACCATAATAGGTGGAGACTTCAATAAGCCACTCTTATCATTGGATGGAACATCTGGACAGAGGATCAATAAAAAAACAGAGAGCCTGAATAATATGATAAATGAACTAAACCTAATAGACATATACAGAACACTGCATCCCAAAAGAGCAGGATATACATTCTTCTCAAGTGCTAATGAATCTTTCTCCGAGATAGAACATTTGTTGGATCACAAAACAGATCTCAATAAATTTATAAACAGCAAAATTATACAAAGCACTTTCTCTGATCATAATGGATTGAAGCAGGAAATCAACAACAGACAGAAAAAAGGAAAATTCACAAATATGTAGAGATTAAACAACACTCTTAAATAATCAGTGGATCAAAGAAGAAATTAAAGGAGAAATCAATAAATATCTTGAGATGAATGAAAATGAGAACACAACATATCAAAATGTATGAGACAGAGCAAAGGCAATGCTGAGAGGGAAATTTATAGCCCTCAATGCTTACATTAAAAAAGAAGAAAGAGCTAATTACACAGCTGGAAGAACTAGAAAAAGAACAACACACTAGTCCAAAAGCAAGAAGAAGGAATGAAATAACAAAGATCAGACCAGAAATAAATGAAATTGAGAAAAAAAAAACAATAGAGAGAATTAACAAAACCAAAAGATCAACAAAATTTACAACCCTTGGGCTAGACTGACAAAGAAAAAAGAGAGAAGATGCAAATAAATAAAATCAGAAATGTTTGTATGCCAACACACTAAACAATGTAGATGAAATGGAAAAATTTCTAGGAACAAACAACATATACTGGCCCTAGAAGAAATAGAAGACCTCAGCAAACCAATCACAAGTAAAGAGATTGAAACAGTCATCAAACAACTCCCCAAAATGAAAAGCCGTGGACCAGATAGCTTCACAGGTGAATTCTACCAGGCATTCAAAGATTTAATACCAGTCTGACTCAAACTATTCCAAAAACAGAACAGAAAGGAATGCTACCAAACTCATTTTAAGAAGCCAATATTACCCTAATAGTAAAGCCAGATAAATATATTATGAAAAAAGAAAATTACAGGCCCATTTCCCTAATGAATATAGATGCAAAAATCCTCAACAAAATAGTTGCTAATCGAATCCAACAACACATAAAAGAAGTATTCATCATGATCAAGCAAGTTTTACCCCAGGGAAGCAAGGGTGGTTCAGCACAAGAAAATTAATCACTGTAATACATCACATTAATAAATCAAAGAAGAAAAATCACATGATCATCTCGATTGACACAGAAAAGTCATTTGACAAAATACAGCATCCTTTCTTGATAAAAACACTCTGAAAGACAGAAATAGAAGGATACTTTCTCAACTTTATAATGGGCATATATGAAAGACCCACAGCTAACATTGTACTCAATGGTGAAAGTAGAAAGCTTTCCTGCTGTGATTAGGAAAAAGACAAGGATGCCCACTGTCACCACTGTTATTCAATATAGTACTAGAGGTTCTAGTTAGAGCAATCAGGCAAGAAAAGAAATGAAAGGTGTCCAAATTGGAAAGGAAGAAGTAAAACGTTCACTATTTGCAGATGATATGACCCTATAACTAGAAAGTCTGAAAAATCTACAACAAAGCTACTAGAGCTAATAAACAAGTTCAGCAGAGTGACAGGATACAAGATTATTAAATAAAAATCAGTAGCGTTTCTATACACTAGTAATGAGGAATCTGGGGAGGAAATTAGTAAAAAAAAAATTCCATTTACAATAGCGACTAAAAGAATCAAATATTTAAGAAAAAACTTAACCAAGGATGTAAAGAACCTGTATTTAGAAAACTACAATGCACTGCTAAAAGAAATCAAAGATGACCAAAATAAATAGAAGGACATTCCATGTTCATAGATTGGAAGACTAAATATCATTAAGATGTTAATTCTCCCCCAGTGTGGGACACGACTCCTGGAGATGAGCCTCTCTGGCACCAATGGATTACCAAGTGCCAACTGGTGATGCATTTGGAAAAAGACCTTGACCAAAAGGGGAAAAAATGAAACACAAAAGAGTTTTTACAACTAAGATTTCAAAATGAGTGGGGATGACATTCTAGAGGTTACGCTTATACACATTTCAGGCAGATCTCACTAACTGCCACAGTATACCAAGCCTCAAACAGGGGTGCTCCCAAGGACTCTAGAGACATCTGGACACCATAGGCAGGGCACAAAACTCCATGAAATCAGCACACTGTCACTGGCCCTTATCTTGGAAGACATAACCTATTTCCCCCACTGTAACAGACTTAGACTCATTTATAATTTCCCTACACATGATTTTTCTACTCCTTTTATTTGCAGCACCTATAATTAGCACTATACCCATTAAATATATGTCCAAGTGACTTAAATCTTTGTCTGTTTATATGCCAGCTGAGCCCTCAGCAAATCTCAGCAGAGTTGCTGCTAACACCTACTCTCCAGTTCATCAGACTCGCCCAGGACAACTAACAAAATGATGATGATGGACCACTTCCATCCCAAAAAGCAAAAAGCATCTACAACTGCAAGCAAAACACTTCTTTCCATCTGCCCCATAAGATCTAAGCTCCCACTCAATCTGAAGCAGAGCAGGCATCTCCATCCCAAAATCCTCAAGGTAGAGGAGTGAACAAACATAAGGAGGAAATACAACCATGGACCAAAGCAGACAGATTATTGCAGTAACGGAAGAACTTGTAACATTGATCTTAAGATGGTGGTTATCAGAGGTTCTGAGGGAAGAATGGATGGAACATAGGGCATTTTGGAGTTGCTCTGCATGATATTGCAATGATGGATACAGACTGTTATACATTTTGTAAAAACCTATAAAATTGCATTGTGCAAAGTATACACCATATGTAAACTATACACCATGGTTAGTAGGAATACTTCAATATTTGTTCATCAATTTTAACAAATGTACCATACTCATGTAAGATGTTATTAATAGGGGAAAATGTGAGAGGGGGAGTGCATGGGTTATATGGGAATCCCCTATATTTTCGATGTAACTTTTCTGTAATCCACCCAAATTTACAGACTCAATGCAATCCCGACAAAAATTCCAACAGCCTTTTTTTTTTAAGATTTATTTATTTATTTATTTACATCCACTTTTACCCACCCACCCGTTTTTGCTGTTTTTGTGTCCCTTCGCTGGGCAGTTCTCTGTGTCTGTTTCCTGCCCTCTCTTCTCATCCTTCTCCTCCTGTCTTCACTGGGATTCGATCCTCGGAACCTCCGATGTGGGAGAGAGGCATCCAAGAGGCCTGTGCCACCTTGTTTCCTGGTTTTTCGGTGCATCTCATCTTGGCTTTCCCTTGTGTCATTCTCCTGTTACATCACCATCTTGCTACGGGGCTCGGCGGGGCCTGACGACACACCCACACACAGGGCCTGGTTGCCC
Organism: Cabassous unicinctus; assembly: GCA_029593785.1. Taxonomy (NCBI): domain Eukaryota; kingdom Metazoa; phylum Chordata; class Mammalia; order Cingulata; family Chlamyphoridae; genus Cabassous; species Cabassous unicinctus. The sequence continues at coordinate 12,141 of JAQZBX010067566.1, forward strand.
ACACGCCTTCTATATTTTCCTTTTATTTTTACCGGAGGTCCCGGGGATCGAACCCAGTCCCCTTCATATGGGAGACGGACGCCCAACCATTTAAGCCATATCCGCCCCCCCAACAGCCTTTTTAAAAGAAAAGAAGAGCCAATCATCAAATTTATTTGAAGGGGTAAGGGATCCCGAATGGCCAGAAACATCTTAAAAAAGAAGAATGAGTTGGAGGACTCTCACATCCAAACTTTAATTCATATTACCTAGCTACAGTGAAAAAAAACAGCATGGTAATGGCATAAAGAGACATATAGATGAATGGAAGCAAATCAATTGTTCAGAAACAGACCCCTGCCATCTATGGTTATGTGACTTTTGACACGGTTATCAACCCACCCAGCTGGGGCAGAACAAATGGTGTTGGTCTTTCATATCCAAAAGAAAGAAAGAGGGCTCCCTATCTCACACCTGAGACAAAAATTAACTCAAAATGGATTAAAAACCTAAATATAAACGCTATAACCATAAACCTTCTACTAGAAAATGTAGGGAGATACATCTTTAAGACCTGGTGGTAGGTGGTGGTTTCTTAAACCTTACATCCAAAGCATGAACAACAAAAGAAAAAATGGATGAATGGGACCTCCTCAAACTTAAACACTTTTGTGCTTCAAAGGACTTTTTCCATGAAAGTGAAAAGGCAGCCTACTCAATGGAAGAAAATATGTGGAAACCACATATCCGATAAGGATTTGATTTCCATGCTACAGAGAAATCATACAACTCAATGACAAAAAGACAAGCAACCCAATTTTAAAAATGGGCAAATGATTTGAAAAGACATTTTTCCAAAGAGGAAATACAAATGGCAAAAAAGCACATGAAAAAATGTTCAATACCACTAGCTACTAGGGAAATGCAAAATCAAAACCACAATGAGATATCATCTCACACCTCATATAATGGCCAATATTAAAAAAAAAACTACAAGTACTGGAGAGGAAGTGAAGAAATAATAGGAGCACTCTTTCACTGTTGGTGGGAATGTAGAATGGTGCAGGCTCTATGGAAAACAGTTTGGCAGTTCTTCAGGAAGCTAAATATAGAACTGTCATATGAGCCAGCAATCCCTCCATTAGGAATATATCCAGAAGAACTGAAAACAGAGATGTGAACAGACATTTGCACACAGATTCACAGCAGCATTATTCCCGATTGCCAAAAGATGCAAACCCAAGTGTCCATTAACCGATAAATGGATAAACAAAATGTGGTATATACATACGATGGAATACTATGCTGCTCTAAGAAGATATGATATTAGGACACATATGACAACATAGACAAACTTTGAGGACATTTATTCTGAGTGAAATAAGCCAGACACAAAAGGACAAATATTGTATGGTCTCACTAACATGAACTAAATACTAAGAATAAACACATGGAGTTAGAATGTAGAGCATAGGTTACTAGGAGACAGGATGCTGAAATGGGGTACTGATGCTTAATATATGTGGAATTTTTAATTAGCTTGACTGTGTAAGTATGGAAATGGCTAGTGTTGATGGTAACACATTATAGTGAGTATAACTAACACAGCTGGTTTATAAATGGGATTGTGGCTGAAAGGGGTAGTATAGGGATGGAAATGCCAACTGAAAGAAAGCTAGAGAATAATCAAGGGACTGAATAACATAGTGAACCCAGCGGTGGATGAGGATTATGGTTACCAGCACAAATACAAGAATGTTCTACGAACTAGAACAAATGCACATCAGAATTACAAGGTGGTAAGAACATGGTGATACATGGGAAAAATACAATTAATGTAATTTTTGAACTATAATTAACAGCAATATTGTAATATTCTTTCATCAATGTCAAAGAATGTACTAATTAATGCTAAGGGTCAATAATAGGGGAGTATGGGATTTTTTTCTTTTGGACAAAGGAAAATATCCAAAAATTTAGTGAGGCAATGACTATACAACTCTGTGATGAAAGTGAGAGCCACTGAGTGTACACTTTGGATGGACTGTACAAGGCATGAGACTATATAACACAGTGAACCATATGGTGAACGATGGACTACAGTTAACAACACAAATATGAGAGCATTCTCTCATGAACTATAACAAAAGTACAATTCTAATACGTGGTGTTAATAATGGGGGGGATGTATGGAAAAATATACCAACCGTAAGCTATGGAACATAGTTTGTAGTAATATTTTGAAGATATTCTTTCATAATCTGTAACAAATGTTCCAAAACAATGCAAGGTTTTGGTGGAGGGATGATGAACCTGAATTTTGTACGATATGCATGATTGTTTCGCAAGCTCACAACTTCTCTAATAAAAAAAATTTTTTTAAGTTATCACATTATATCTACCTTTGGTTATCCCTTGGTAAGTTATCTTAGACTGTCTTTTTAGTGGCTAGCATCTGTCATCAGGTATTTATCATTTAGGGTTGTAGTTTTCAGTTTGCATTAAGCCCCTTCTCCATCAGCCCTCTTTAAAGAACATAAGGTAATGAGAGGTTATATCAAAAACCTGCTCAACATCTCCACACAGTAAGCACAATAATCTGAAACAACTATTTCAATGCAGATTTTGCTAGGGTAGCTCTTATTCCTATATAGACTTATACTAATGCACCCCGCCCCCAAGAAGCCCATTTACTATTGAGTAGATAGCATAAATGTTGGGAAGTTATGGGCTGGACTATAATGTCAGATATTGGGATTCAAAACCCTATCCAGAAATAATTTCATGACATTCAAGATTATGCTATTTGTAATATAATTAAAAGTCTCATTTGATCTTACCCCCACAAATTCAGAATCATAGGTTAGCAGTAAAAGCCCTCAGTGAGGCTAGAACAGTATTTTTTAAAAATCTCTAAGTATAACACAATGTGCTGAACGCCTAATGGATGATTTTAAAGCTTTCATGAAAACTGAATAAAATAATATTCCCATTATCTCTAATAGTAGAATTTGAAAAGATCACATCAATTATCTTGATTCTGAAAGAAAACGTGTACTGGTAACACAGATCCAATCAATGTAAAAGATGATGGTCACAAGCTAGGTTCAATCTTTTTGGATCAAATCATTTTACCACTGGCTTGTCTATTTTCTACATTATTCCAATCTTTTACATTTGAGTGCCTTGCTTACTTTAAATGGCATCATTAAATCTTTTCCTCTTCAGCTTGAAATTGGCTCTCCACAGGAAGTTTCTGTGGTAGAACTCTGCATTAAGGGCATAACATAAAAATGCAATGCTGCATATTTTTATACAAAACACAAGGTTATGGGACCTTACTCCCAAATGCCAACTTCTTCTAAACACCAGCATAAAATACCATTTTTTAAGGATAAGACTTCCTCATAAAACATGGCTCAGGCAATTGCTCAGGCTGCCTATGTGGTTTTTCCAGGGCAGCTGTTCGGAGCAGAGCTCTTCGCTCTGCTTGTATAGCCAAGGTTCTTCGAGCCAGGATGCTGGGTCCAACCAACAGCTTTTAAATCTGGTGAGAAGAAAGAGGACACTTAATATGAAATGCACTGCTGAGGGAAGCGGGTGTGGCTCAGTGGATAGAGCCCCCGTTTACCATATGGGAGGCCCGGGTTCGCGTCCCGAGGCCTCCTTGTGAGGGCACGCCGGCCTGAGCGGTGCGGTGGGCTGATGCAGCAACCTCACGGCAGGAAGCGGGTGTGGCGCAATGGATAGCGCACCCGTTTACCATATGAGAGGCCCCGGGTTCGC
>JAQZBX010067567.1:0-15914 GCA_029593785.1 Cabassous unicinctus
AAAAAAAAAATACACCAGCAAGCAGTCAAATAAAAACAAAGGAAAAACAGCCTTCCTTCTTTGCCCCTGAGAGGCTACTCAGGCTGCTGGTGTTCTTCAATCAATTACTCTACAGCCTGACCTCTGTATGTTTTGAAGCTGGTTTTAGTGAGTAAACTAAGTTAAATTTTAAAAGAATTAACATTTTTTTAGGAAGAATAAGAGACCCAGGAGAATCTAATACAAAAATAATGTTTATACTTTCCCTGTCCTAAAGTATCAGCTAGATGTTTGATATCCCAGTGGATCACTAGTCTAAGAGGAACCAGGATTCAAACTAGGGACCTCCTATATTCAAGGCAGAAATTCCTCCACAGAGCTAAATTTTTTGTTGGGTCAGTTAGCTCTTCAGATAGTTATCCAGCCACTTTCCCTTGGGCAATTTTGACTCTTTGCAGTTGGGTTGATTCCTGCTGCTTAGGGGTCTGTCACTGACCTCTTTCTATTCTTATTGCTTTTTCTTTTTAATACATGCAATAGCCTGTATTTGCCTATGAGCATATCCCACCTTATTTTCCTAGTCAGGTTGAGTTCCCTTTCAGTTTTCCAGGTATGCACTAATAATCACATAAGAAAAAGACAATATTGCTCCTTCCTTTCAAATTTCAAACATTATATTTATTTCATATTTCTAATTTTACTAAAAAATAACACTGAATAACTATACTTTTTTATATCTCTTTTTATTGGGAATATGTTTCATTTTCACCTTTTATCTTTTGCACATTTTGATTAAAGATAAATATATAGCAAATTTATTAATTTAATTGATGAATTATACTAATTGATTTTCAATCATGAAAATCAATTTCATCCTTAGAATGAAACAGTTTTCATAATTTTTCTGTTTTGGGATAACAGTTAATATTGCTTTTGCATTGTATTTTTCCCTGATATCCAGAAATATAATATGTAGTTTCGTGGTTTTTTCCTTAGTGTTTTGTAAATTATAATATAAATTTATATATGTTTTTGTTTCTGTGTGTATATGAATATACAGATATAGATATAAATATAGATATATAGATATCTGAATAAAAACAAGAGAAAATAACTGTAGGTTACCTACTCATGCAACCCCTTTAAATAAATCAACCATATGTTTAAAGCCAAAAAACAAAACAGAAATTTCCAAATGAAAAGAAAAATCCTGCTTTGAGCCTGCAGTGTCTCTCCTCCAAAATACAGATAAAGGCTACATGGATGAACATTGAAAATATTATGCTCAGTTATAAGGGCTAAATAATATACTTAGTGATAAAGAACTACTTATTGTATTATTCCATTCATGCTCTATGTCCAGAACTGGCAAATCCATAGAGATAGAATATGGATTAGTATTTGCCAGGGACTGCGAGGATGGGGTTTAGGGAGTGATTGTTAAGGGGCACAGAGTTTCTTTGGGGAATGGTGAAAATATTCTAAAATTAGAAAATGCTCATGATTGCCCAAATCTCTAAATGTACCAAAACCCACTGAATTGCAAACTTTCAAAGGCTTAACTGTATGGTATATAAATTTTTATCTCAATAAAGGTATTATATTAGAACAAAAACAAAGTTACCACCATCTGCCATGTCTTGCACATAATTCCTCTTGCACAGCAACTAAATAAAGCCAGTTTTTGTTGTTTTCAATAATAGAACTTACTCTATTTTTAAGTGTTTATTTATCCAGTCTCCTGCTAATGAACATTTAAGCTTATTTCTCTTGTATCACTATATTTATTACAAATATTACTGTAAGGAATATGCCTATACATATAATGTGTTACACAATCTGTGTTTAATTATAAGACATTTGGTAGGTGGGTTAAAAAACATAAACAATTTGATGTATATTGAAACATTGCCTCATCTAAATATTCTTTCCATTTACATTTATGGATATGACAGAAATATATGTAATAAAGTTTGTTGCCTTATTCTATATTAATTTTCACATATACTCTGTATGTTTTTATTTTGTTTTCTCTTGTGTGCTTCCAAGCTGATAGTTTGCAATGATTTTTTATCAGATTTTACTTTATCTATTAGGTAAATTTCAGCTTTACTTATATAAAGTTTTTGCTCTTGATTAATAACTGTGAATGAATACCAACCAGTAATTGTAAAAATAGAAAATACAAGCACGTCAAAACATACATTCTTCTCATCTCTTTATCATCAGTGTTCCTGATTTAGTTATTTCTAAATCCATATTACTTTCCCTCTAATTATATTAGTAATGCTTACCATATGTAATACACTTTCATAAATATTTGAGGAATTTGATTGAAAATCACACACAAGTCTTATTTACCCCAGTGTTTTTCTTTAAAATTGAGTGCTGCTGTAGGTACTTTGCCAACTTTCCAGGATTTGTGTTCTGCTTTTCTGTCTTTAGAATTATTTCTTCATTTTATAAATATTGATTTGTTCACCAAAATATCTCCCATTTCAATAATCTTTATCTCGCAGTTACAGGAGCATAGTGTTCACTTTACACCTGCAGATTCAGGTTTTGATATTAAGAGAAATGTTTTTCAATTATTGCTGTGAATTTGCTTTATTTTTTCTATTAGTTTGGCTCTCTTCTCAATTTTTTTTTTACAATGGATACCATTTTCTGTCTTCCAGTCCTATTAATTAATTTCTCTCTTATTACCTGCATAGCAAGTCTGCTTTGACTACCAGCTTTTCTGTAGATCTACTGACCTTTGGCCAAAGCTGTGGAATCTGTTAACTAAACCTAAATGGTTGTCAGTCATCACAGATCCAGAGTTGTTTCAGATGTTTAATTCTATCTCCTTAGTTTTGTACTTATGATAGGATTTTGATTTGCACATGATATGGTAGAACCTGGAGTGGGGAGCCTGGCCACATAGATTTAATGTGCCTACATGACCAGCTCATTATGAGAGTTGTGAAAGCCCCATGCAATTTTGGGCTTATTGGTACCTCCCAATTTGTTTATGTTGTTGGTAGCTTGATACCTGGACTGAGTGTCCTCTGTGACTTCTGGTGGAAGGATAAAAATGTCCATGCCTGGTGTGGGACCCTTGCAATGCATATTGTCTCCTTTGTCTGTTATAAATCTCTTCCCAAGGTTTAAACTGCTTGAGTCCTGTGAATCCTTTCAGCAATCAAACTCTTAAGGTGAATAATGTGTATAAACACATGACTTTAATAATTATTATTTCTTCTCAAATCTAACTTCAATTTCCATGCCTGTATTTTCTTCATCATCAATTTTCAGTTTCAAATGTCTTACACTCCTTTAATGTATTCATGGTATTATCTCACAATTATTTCATGATCATTGACAGTGTTTCTCTTATATGTTCATCTCATCATTGTTCAATATAATCAATCCATTTCACACTGCAATAACTACACTTTCTCTTTCTGTCTGCTTTATTCACAAGGAAAAACTCAAACTCTGTCTATTCTGGACACTTCCTCCCTGCTGAACATGGTTTCAGAATAAGGCATGATCTTGCTGACTGGTTTAACTTAAATTTATGATCAAAGAGTGTATGTGGGCAATCAATAATGTCCTTGATCTATTAGATTTGTTTCCTTTTCCCTCATGTTCCAGCAGCCCTTCCATTGCACTTGGTTTATAAATAAAAATGCTATTTTAATTTCACAGTAACAGCATACATAAGCCAAGGATAACAATTTCACCCTATCAAATATACAAAACAAATATATCTGTACCCACAGACTGTCTTTCATCCTAATACCTTATTAAAATAGGTGAATTTCCCTTGTTTCTACATAAAACCAATCTATTCCCAGGATCATAAACTCAAAGACTTGTTCCTTCAATTATTCTAACTCACCTATGGACCATAAATATTACTTCATTGTTTTCACTAACCTTTACATATCTTAAAATTAAAGCAGTATATTTCTCCAAATACTTCCATATTAATCTTCACCAATTTGTAGAAAACTTCTCAAATGGATTTTCTATTCTTATGAAACAATGCTTTCTCTTACCACACTCTTGCAAATACATTTACTGTACCATATTGTGCACATGATGTACACTGGGAGAAATATGGACCTTCACTAAAATAAAAAATGAATGTGATTGTGAATTTTGTCCTTTCTGGGAGTTCCTTGCAGGACTGAGATAAAGACTGGCATTCATTTCACCCATCTCAACATACAGCAGCTTTACAATTGGCATTTGATAAAAGTATTTGAAGATACTCTACTTGCAGTAAGCAACACATAATGGGTCAAGCAGCAGGGAGACATAAAAACCTGGACAGGACAAAGCTGAGAAGTAAGATTCTTATTGGAGTAAGGGCCTCCTGGAGCTAACACAAAGCCTGGCGTATCCAGAGTTTTTATGCATGCACAGTGTTGGAAACATGACCCTAAGATTGCACTTCTGGCTTATCTTTGGGATCCACAGAAGAAGGAGGCGAAGGTCAAGCCAGAGTAGGGGGCAGCCAGTCTTTATATGAAGGAGTGTTGTAGCTCAGAGCCAATCTGCAAAGAAAGGAAGAGGATTTTTAGTTTTTTTTCCTTCTTCATTTCTTGGCATTGAAGGAAATATCTGTCAGGTCACTGGCTGACTGCTGAGATAAGGAAACAGAGCCCTCAGAGATAGCACATGACAATGAATACAGTTTTTTCAAAACTAGTTGGAAATGTCACAAAACAGACAACTGCAATTGCTTGTATATACATGCAAACATATTTATGATAAAGAAATACTCATAATGATACATACATCATTTCTGTAGCTAGACACAAGGTCATATTGGTATTTACAAATACCTTTTTTTTTTCACTGCTCATCCCGTATTCCCTTTGCCTTCAAAATACAACTCAGTTGGATATGGTTCTTTGGTGGGGTAACCTAAAATTTTTTCAGCATTTATTTATCTTTCATTTTGCTTTTTAATTATAAAAGTTGTAGATTTACAGAAAAGTCATGAATAAAATACAGAGTTAACATATACTACCCTATTATTAACACCTTGCATTGGTTTGGTACACTTTTTACAATTCATGAAATGTCAACTACAGAAGGGTTCACCATTTGCATAGTGTAGTCCTATGCTTGTTTGTTGTTTATTTTTATTCTACTAACATATATACAACCTAAACTTTCCCCTTTTTAACAATACTGACATATATAATTAAGTGTTGTTAATTATGTTCATGTTGTACTACCATCATCACCATCCATTACCAAAATTTATGATCAAACCACTTAGAAATTCTGTACAATTTAAGCATTAACACTTCATTCTTTAGCTCATCCCATGCCCTGGTGATCAATATTATAGATTCTGTCTCTATGAGTTTATTCTAATTATTTAATAAAAGTGAGATTATACATGTCCTTTAGCAGCTGGTTTATTTCACCCAACACGATGTTTTTAAGGTTAAACCAGTTATCTCATATACCAGAATTTCACCTCTTTACATCTGAAAATGTTCCATTGTATGGATAGACTACATGTTACTCATTTTTCTTTCTTCATTCTTTTTTGTTGTCTTTCTTTAAAATATCTAAAGAGCACAGATTTGAAAAAAATCCAAATCTATTAAAATGCATATCACCTTTGGGAAAACTATGAAAACTTGATTCCCCCCCCCCTAATAAACTCTTTTCAGGCTCAGAAAACAAGGGATCGCTTCCAGAAAAGTTGTGTATTGAATTCCCTGATGCCACAAGTTGTGCGTGTGGAAAAGTTTCATCCTAGACTTTATGGAACTGTGCTTTTACATTTAAAAAAGTTTACAGCAGTGCATTTGTCAAAGGGGGTCTGTACAGGGTTCAGAGCCCGGAGGGGGTGAGGGGCAAGGGTCCCAGGACTACCGCGCCTCCACCTCTGGGGGCTGTGCGAAAGAAGCAGCCTCACTAGGCAGGGATTGTAGTCCTGCGTGGGGCAGCCTGGCGGGGCTCCCAGTGTGCCGGCGCTCTCTCATGTTCTTGGCTCAGCTGTGGGGCGCGGGCACGGTCCACCTGGTCCGCATGTGCCTCCCGCAGGTTCTCGGGGCTGTAGTCTTGCGGCTCCCGGTCGCTGTAAGTGTTCTCAGGTGGTTCCTAGAAGACGGCGGGGCGGCGGGGCGGCATGCCAGGGCAGCTTCAGTCCGCGGTAGGCGAGGCTCAGAGGGTCCCCGCGAAGTCCAATTTGAGTTCAGGCGCTGGAGGCCTGCGGAGCAGACCGAGAGGCAGCGCCCGGGTCCGCTCCTGGACCCTCGCCCTCTCCCCCTCCTCCGGGGTCTTGCCACCCGCCGGCAGCGGGAGGTCATGCTCCCCGTGCTCCTCCCTTGACCTTCCGGTAGCCCTGGAGCGCCCTGGTACAGTCCTCCTGCGGCCGCCGGTCCCCGCCGGGCTCCTTGGCCGACTAGCGACTCTCCTTGGCCCGGGGCTCGGCAGCCGACGGCTCTGTCTGGCAGCTGCTGAGCAGGAGGCTGCTGAGGGGATCGCCCACGCCGGGGTGGGGCAGGGATCAGAGCGGACTCCAGTGAGCCCTGGTCAGAAGGCGTGACTTCTTCAGGACATTTCCGGGGGCAGACTAGACAGGAACAGCCCACCGGGCGCCCAAGCTCCTGTGTGGGGGAGGGGTCTTTAGCCCCTTGGGTTCCCACGGAGTTCCTCGAAGAACTGTGGTCAACACTGGTGACAGCACCCAACCCTTCCCTTTCCCTAATTTGTTGTGTACAATTGTTCATAGATTTGCTTATAATCCTTTTTATTTCTGTAAGATCAATAGTGATATAAACATTTTAAATTCTTACTTGTGTCTTTTTTCCCTTTGTGAGTCTAGATAGTCTTTTTATTTTTATTGATTTTAAAAAACAACAACCACCTTTTTGTTTTGTTTATTCTCAATTGTTTTTCTACCCTATTTTATTTATCTCTTCTTTAATCTTTCTTCTGATGATTTTGGGTATACTTTGCTTTTCTTTTTCTAGCTCAACATGGCAAGCGAGGTTCTTAATTTGGTATCTTTCTTCCTGTTTACTAGAGGCATTGGCAGCTGTAAATTTCCATCTGAGTATCGCCTTCTCTGCATCCAGTAAGTTATGGTATGTTGTGTCTTGGTTTTCATTCATCTCATAAGTATTTTCTGATTTCCCTTGTAAAGAAGAAATTACTGCATGTTATTTACCCATTCATATGTTGTTGGACACTTGTATTGCTTTTGGCATTTGTGAATAATGCTGGTATGAACATCGGTGTGCAAATATCTCTTGAAGTCTTTGCTTTCAAAACTTTTGTGTTTAAACGTAGAAGTGGTATTGCAGGGTCAAATGGTAATTATTTCTAAAAGCATTTATAAAAGAATATATCAGCTCCCTACTTCAATTTTATTTTCTGTAAAGTGCTGGAGAGTTCCATGGACTTATCTAAGACTAATGTTGCTGGTAGGATTAATTTGATAAGAACTTCCTAATTTTTGTGAGGTTTCGTTAGCAAATCTTAATAAATATAGTATGTCATTTTATTCATTATTTCTTTTTGTCACTTAGAGGTTTTAGACTCAAATGGGATTTCAGGACTTGAGTACTTTGCTCAGCTTTGTAAGACAGAATTAAATGAAAAGTCCCTAGCTAGAAAGAAAGATTTTTTTGAATCCTGTCTTTAATTGAACTTACGCAAAAAACCTGTCCCAAATCAATATAAAAATGCTATATCCAGGGTTTTTGTATGTGTAATGTAAATAAAAGAATGTTACATGACATATACTGTTTTATATCCATCATATGCTTAGTATTATAATATTTGGTCCTTTAACAGTGAGTTTTGTTCACACTGGAATAAAATTTAAAGAAATTTAGAGTTCATTTATATTCATAGCCCTTGCAGTTTAGGCATGACAATATTTTGTTTTCATTTTTATCTCATTAGATTTTCTGAGCAACTGAATTCATTTATCCAGAAAATTTTCACACATTTAAATCAGCTAGATCAATTTGAGAAATAACCAATATTGTTTTAATACTTGGCCTTTTGCGTTATGATAAATATGTAGGCTTTGCTAATAGAAGTAAAATTCCACTTAACAATTCCTACATTAAAGAAAAGTAGCTAGCTCTTGATGGGACATCACATTCAACCCTGAAACATTTTTAAACACTTCACCTAAAATGATTTATAGATTCAATGTAGTCCCAATAAAAATTCCAACAACTTTCTTTGCAGAAATGGAAAAGCCAATCATCAAATTTGTGTGGAAGGGTAAGTTTCCTCAATAGCAAAACCATCTTGAGAAAGAAAAATGAAGTTGATTGACTTGTACTTCCCAATCTTAAAAGTTATTACACAGCCAGAGTAATGAAAACAGCATAGTACTGGCATAAGGAGAGACATACTGACCACTGAAATTGAATTGAGAGTTCAGATGTCAACGCTCATATTTCTGGCCAACTGATGGTTTACTTACTGGAGATAGAGTAGTTTATCCAAAAATGGTCTTAAGAAAACTCAATGTCCATGTACAAATGAATGAAGGTGCTTCCCTACTTCTCACCATATACAGCAATCAAATAAAAATGGAACAAAGGCCTAAATATATGAACCAGAACCATATACCACTTGGAAGAAAACACAGGGAAGCAACTTCAGTATCTTGTGTTAGACAATGGTTTATTCACCTTTATACTCAAAGTACAAGCAAATAAAAATAAAAAATAAAAAGATAAATGGGACCTCCTCAAGCTTAAAACTTTTGCTCCTTAAAGGATTTTGCCCTGAAAGGAAAAGACAACTTACACAATGGGAGAAAGTATTTGGAAACCCATATTGAGTGAGGCTTTAGTATCCAGAATATATAAAGAAATTCCACAATTCAACAATGAAAACACACATGAGTCCCGGAAAAAAAAAGGGCAAAAGATCAGAATAGACACTTTTTCAAAGAAGATATATGAATGTCCAGATAGCACATAAAAAATACTCAGAAACATTAGCCATTAGGGAAATACTAATCAAAACAATGTTTAGTCTTCTAATCCTTGAACACGAATGTCCTTCTATTTATTTAGGTTTTCTCTTGATTTTTGCAGCAATGTTTATAATTTTCTGTGGACAAGTCTTTTACATTCTTGGTTCAAATTGTTCCTAGATATTAGATTCATTTAGTTACTATTGTGAATGGAGTTTTTCTTGGTTTCTTCTTCTGATTAGGAATTACTAGTATATAGAAACACTACTGAATTTTGTGTGTTGATTAGTTCCAGTAGCTTTTTTGGTGGATTTTTCGGGATTTTCTGTATATTGGATTAGGTCATCTTCAAATACGGAAAGTGTTATTTTTTTCCTTTCCAATCTTGATGACTTTTATTTGTTTTTCTTGCCTAATCCAGAACAGTGTTGAATAAATGGTGGCAGTATGCATGATTGTCTAGTTCCTCATCTTAGAGGGAAAGCTTTTATTCTTTCACCATAGAGTATGCTGTGAGCTTTGGGTTATTCATAGATGTCTTTTAACCTGTTGAGGAAGTCTCCTTCTATTCCTTGTTTACTATATGTTTTTATCAAGAAGGGGTGGTGGATTTTGTCAAATGCCTTTTCTGCATCAATTGAGATGATCCTGATTTTTTCCTTTGTTGTTTTAATGTGGTAAATTACATTCATTGATTACTTTATGTTAAACCACCCTTACATATTTGTGATAAATTGAATTTGATCACAAACTGTAATTCTTTTTATGTGCTGTTGGATTTGGTTTCCTAGTATTTTGAGGATTTTTCAGTTATATTCATAAGGTGTATTGCTTTGTAGTTTTATTTTGGTATCTTTATCTGGTATTGGTGTGAGAAATATAAATGTATGCACAGTAAAAATATGACATGGAATATTAATATCTAATATCTAAAGAATAACCATGCAGAATATGAATGTATGCTTTGGGCTGATAGAATGAGTTTGGGAGTATTCCCCCCTATTCAATTTTTTAGAAGAGTTTGAGCAAGATAGGGATTTTTTTTCATTTACTTTGATGGACATTTGTGTTTTTTCTACTTTTTTTTGCTGTCCTGAAAAGTGCTGCTATGAACATTTCTGTACACACACCATTCTATTTTTTAAATGTTTACTTTTTAAAAATTTAAGACTTGGTGAGTTAACAAAACAATCATACATACCATACAGGATTCCCATACATTGCTCTACCTTAAGCAACTTACATTGTTGTGATAAATTTGTTAAAAATGATGAAAAAACATTGTCATAATATTACTGTTATCCATAGTCCATAGCAAATATTTCCCACAAACTATCCTGTTATTAATGCCATATATTAGTATTGTATATTTATTATAGTTCATAAGAGAATGATCTCGTATTTGTACCATTAACCATAGTCCATTATTCACTGTGTTATATGGTCCCATGCATAGTACAATCCACCTAAAATGTACACTCAGTGGCTCTCAGTTTAATCACAGAGACGTGCTGTTATTATTCAAGTGCATTACAGAATTTTTAAAATATACTGTAACCCTTGGGGAATTTGATGTAATTATGAATTCCAAAAATATAATTGGATCATGCTTGTAATCTGATCTGTTAATCTGGGCATGATTAAGTTATGATTAGGGCATTGATTGGGCCACATCAGTAGGGAATTGAGCCCCACCCCTTGGTGGGTGGGGAATCAAATATAAAAGGCAAGGCAAAGGACAGAAGAAGCAGTCTTTGAGAAGCAGCTTTGAGGTTGGAAAGAAGGCCCCAGGAGAAGAGAAACGAACCATTCACCTAATTGCCTACAGCTGACCTTGTGGAGGAAACAGGAGCTAAGCCCAGAGAGAAATGCAGCCCTGAGAAGAGAGGAACCCAAGAAGCCTGAACCCTGGCCAAATGTCGGCAGCTGTCTTGCTCCAACATGTGACATTGGACTTTCGTGAGGGAAGAAACTTATGCTTTATGGCCTGATAACTGTGGACTTCTACCCCAAATAAATACCCTTTATAAAGGCCAAACCATTTTTGGTGTTTCACAATAGCATTCCTTTGGCTGACTAATACGTATACTTTTTATTTTTTAATTTTTAAAGGTATTTAGATTACATAAATGTTACAAAAAATATTGAAGATTCCCATGTTCCCTGATCCCTACCCCTTCTACATTTTCCCACATTAACAACATCCTTCATTAGTGTGGTACATTCATTACAATTGATGAAATCATTTTAGAACATTGCCACTAAGCATGGATTATAGTTTACATTGTAGTTTATACTCTCTTCCACAGAAACTTGTAGAAACTAATAGAAGGAGCAGAAGAGCCATGTGTAGGGAAACCACAATTGAGTCTACCTCTGTCACACTGAGGAGCATAAATTCCCAAGTAGGGCCCACTGGGAGGGCACCAAATTGCCAAGCTGTCTGCCCTGCCTATGATGTCTGGATGTCTTGAGAGCCCTCAGGAGCATGGCTATTTGAAACAATATTTACTTTGGCAGTCAATGAGATCCTGCTGAGATATGCATAATTGTAACCTCTGGAATGACCTCCAGACTCACTTTGACATCTCTTAGCCATTTAACCTCATTTGTCTTTATCTTTTCTTCTTTTGGTCAAGGGCTTTTTCCATTGCTAGTTGGTGCTTGGTAGTAATCCCTACTACCAAGGGAGGCTCATCCCCAGGAGTTGTGTCCCACACTGAGGGGAAGGTAATGTATTTATATATTGAGTTTAGCTTAAAGAGAGGCCACATTTGAGCAAAAAGGAGGCTCTCAGGAGGAAACTCAAGCACCCTATAAAATTTGGCTAAGTTTCAATTTCAAAAGTAAAGGTTTCTAGGTACAGTCATCAATAATAGGGCCCATCAATGGTCCATCCTCCTTCACTAGTCACTGCCCCTGTATTCAGTATTCTTGCTGTCCCATTAGAGAATGTGGCAGAGCTCCCCAAAATGGGAATTTGGTATTTTTTTGTTTATTGTGTGACTCTCCACCCACCATGAAAATGTCCAATGAACACTTGAACACATTTATATGCCTTATAGGTATGCCCCAGGTGAACCTCTTCCCATGCATTTCCCATCATTGACACCCCCACACCAATGATCCACCCTTGCCACAGTTGTAACCCTTCTGTGATCTAAAACTTCTTCAAAAATGAAGTGAACAAAATAACCAAATACAATTAATAAGAAAATGAAATAATAATAATTTTAAAAATAACAATTAAAATAGAAAAATTTTAAACAAAATTGGAATAAAAATATAATAAAAAATATAAAATTAAGAAAAAATGACATTATGTCTTTCATCACTGTAAGATCTGTTGGCTTGTATGTATAGTGACATTTTCTTCCGTTTGTTCCCTCAGTGCCTTATCTTTTTCATTTTGTCTTCAAAGAAGCTTTAGGTTGCAGAAAAGTGATGTACAGAATATAGGGGATTGCCATATACCCAACATCATCCCACTTTTCCTCTTTCTTCTATTAATACAATTTTACATGTGAATGGTACATTAGTTACAATTGATGTACAAATATTGAAACATTGCTACTAACCATGGTCGATTTACATTATGGTTTATATTTTGGACCATACACTTTTTATAAATTTTCATGAAAATATAACATGGCCTACATCTATCATTGCAATATCATGTAGAACACTTCCATTCGCCCAAAAATGCTCCATATTCCATCTCTTCTATTATTTCCTCCCCTCCACTCAGGACCCAAGGCAATCACCAAGCTTCACTCCTTGAAGAACAGCATTCTTAGTTACTTGCAACAACATTGGGGCCTTGACATGCTGGCCTGTCCTCCCCTACTAGGTACTGCATATGATGTTGAGAGTCCCCTGCCCCTCTATTTGAGAACATAGCAGGATTCTCCAGGATGGGAGTCCAACACATTCCCATTCATTATGTGGGTCTCCATGCACTAACATAACACACTATGACAAGAAGAACTCTCACAAACTCCCTAGAAGCCTTCCCCAGATGTGCTGTGTCCCACATGCCCCCCACATCCAACACTCTTAATTAGTAACCTTCCTGCCACATTTTCCAAAAGAAAATTCCCAACATTTTAGGTTCAACCACATACCCACAAATACCCAGAGTTCAACTGCTCCCTCCCCCAACCATCCCCACAGTTCCATGGACAGCCCAACCCACCCTTTCCACACTACACCCCTCCCAAACCAGCACCATCCAATGCAATAGCATCACTGCTCCACTGTCACGCCCACCCACTGCACAAGTATACCCTTCCACCTTATCATAGATTTTGCCCATTTGGGCATTTACTCAAAACCTTCTCGCTTTCTTTCTTCTATAAACCTATCTTCCATAATCTAGCTCTGTGCATTTGCTCAACTTTATTATTTCATATCAGTAAGGTCATGTAATATTTGTTCTTCAATGCCTGGCTTCCTTCACTCGACATCAGGTCCTCAAGATTCATCCATGTTATCCCTTGTGTTAATCCTGCATTCCTTTTTGCAGCTGTGTAATATTCCATTGTATGTATATACCACAATTTGTTTATCCATTTATCTGTTGATGGACATTTGGGTTGTTTCCAACTTTTGGCAATAGTGAATAATGCCCCTATAAATATTGGTGTGCATTTAACCATGCATATCTCTGCCTTCAATTCCTCTGGGTATATACCCAGCAGTGGGTTTGCTGGATCATATGGCAGTTCTCCAGTTAAGCTTCCTGAGGAACCACAAAACTGTCCTCCACAATGGCTGCACTATTCTACGTTCCCACCAGCAGTGGATAAGGGTTCCAGTTCCTCCACATCCTCTCCAACACTTGTAGTCTCCTGTTTATTTAATAACCTCCAGTCTAATGGGTGTAAGTGGTATCTCATTGTGATTTTGATTTGCATTTCCCAAATAGCTAGTTACATTGAGCATCTTTTCATGTGCTTTTTAGCCATTTGTATTTTTTTCTTTGGAGAAATATCTATTCAAATTACTTGCCCTTTTTTAAATGGGTTGCTTGTCTTCTTATTTTTGAGGTATAGGATTTCTTTTATATGCTGGATATTAAGCCGCTATCAGATATATAGTTACCAAATATTTTCTCCCATTGAGTATGCTGCTTTTTCACTTTCTTGAAAAACTCCTTTGAGGTGCAAAAGTTTTTAATTTTGAGGAGGTCACATTCATTTATTTTTATTTTTTTTGCTCATGCTTTCAGTGTACATTTCATGAAACCATTTCCTAATCAAGATTCTGTGATGCTTACCTACATTATCTTTCAAGATCTTATTGGTCTTGGCTCTTATATTTAGTTCTTAGATCCATCTTGAGTTAATTTTTGTCTACGGTGTGAGATAGTGTTCCTCTCTCATTCTTTTGGATATGTATATCCAGTTCTCCAAGCACCATTTGTTGAAGAGGCCATTATCTCCCAGTTGAGTGGGCTTGGTGGACTTTTCAAATATCAATTGACTGTATATTTGAGGATCATAATCAGAACTCTTAAATTGGATCCATTGGTCAGTATGTCTATCTTTGTGCCAATACCATGCAGTTTTGACCTTTGTAGTTTTGTAGTATGTTTTAAAGACAGTAGTGTGCTTCCTCCAATTTCATTTTTCTTTTTCAATATGTCTTTGGCTCTTCAGGGCCCCTTGCCCTTCCAAACAAATTTCATAGTTAGCTCTTCCAATTCAGTAAAAAATACTGTGTTGATTTTTATTGGGATTGCATTAAATCTGTAGATTAGTTTGGGTAGGATAGACATCTTGATGATGTTTAGTCTTCCTGTCCATGAACAAGGAATATTCTTCCATTTACTTAGGTCTCCTCTGATTTCCCTTAACAGTGTTGTGTAGTTTTCTCTGTACAAGTCATTTACATTTTTGTTAAATTTATTCCTAAGTGTTTAATTCTTTTAGATGTTATTGTATGTGGGAGTTTTTTCTTCATTTCCTCTTCAATTTTCTCATTATTGGTGTATAGAAATGCTACTGATTTTTGGACATTGTCCTAATAACCTGCAACCTTGCTGAACTCATTTATAAGCTCTAGAAACTTTGTTGTACGTTTCTCAGGGCTTTCAAGGTATAGGATCATGTCATCTGCAAATAGCGATATCGTCACTTCTTTTCTAATTTGGATGCCGTTTATATCTTTTTCTTGCCATAGTGCTCGAGCAAGTACTTCTAACACAATGTTAAATAGGAGCAGTGATAGTGGGCATCCTTGTCTTATTCCCAATCATAGAGGGAATGTTTTAGGATTTCACCATTGAATATGATGTTAGCTGTGAATTTTTCATATATATTGTTTATCATGTTGAGGATGCTTTGTTCTATTCCTATCTTTTGAAGTGTTTTTCTTTTTTTTTTCAGGAAAGTGTGGTGGATTTTATTTTATGCTTTTTCTGCATCTGTAGAAGTGATCATGTGACTTTTTTCTTTCAATCTATTTATATGGTGTATTACATTGAATGATTTTCTTATGTTGAAAAATCCTTGCATAGCAGGGATGAAACCTACTTGGTCATGGTATAATTCATTTGATGTGTCATTGAATATGGTTACAAATACTTTGTTGAGGATTTTAGCATCTAGATTCATAAGAGAGATTGGTCTATTGTCTTCCTTTCTTGTGGCATCTTTGACTTTTGCATTAGTTTTATGTTGGCATCACAGAACGAGTTGGGGAATGTTCCCTATGCTTCTATTTTTGGAAGAGTTTGAGCAGGCTTGGTATTAGTTCTTTCCAGAATGTTTGGTACAATTCACCTGTGAAGTTGTCTGGTCCTGGGCTTCTCTTAGTTGGGAGGTTTTTGTTGACTAATTAAATCTCATTACTTATGATTGGTCTATTGAGCTCATCAATTTCTTCTTTCATCATTGAAAGCTGCTAGTGCGTTTCCATTTCCTCTAAATTATCCATCTTGTTGGCATACAATTTTTCAAAATATCCT
>JAQZBX010067568.1:0-15910 GCA_029593785.1 Cabassous unicinctus
AATTACACGTATTTAAAACCAATACCTAAGGTTTTTATGTGCTCAAGAATCACTAAAGTGATAGATGTCAAGGCATGAAATATTCTCAGGTAGTCAGACTTAATTGACCCTTGCCTGTGCTCTCACATCTCTTGTTTTGCTTTTCCACCTGGTGGTTTTTTCACCTGCCTCCTTCCTTCACTAGAGTAAAGGCTTCTTAAAGGCAGCTACCAGGTCTCACTTTTCCCGTTTTCATAACACATGGCACAACCTCTTGAACATGACCAAAGCGAAACAAATTGGTGAATTTAGAATCAGGTAACCTGGGGAAATGGGAATAGCTATGATAGTCGTTTTTATTGCACAAAGAATTCTATTCTAATCAGAAAAGAGTCCAGTATTCAAAATTAGATGCACAGAGAGAAGGAATCTAAATGAGTATGTGATGTAGTAAAAGGATGACTACATTAGCAGTCAGAACACTAGGGTTCTTGTTCTAACTCTGCTGACATCTCACTATGTGATTCTGCTTGGGGCCTTCTCCACTCTGAGATTCCCTAGTCCTTGTCTTCAAACTGAACCCATTCTGATGATGCCTATGGATTCTTCTACTCAGCAATTTTTTTTGAATACACAAACAAAAGCAATGTAAAAAAGGGACCAAAATGTTGAGATTCTACAAGTTTTATTACGCATGCATAGAAATGGGCAGCAAAACAGGTCACAAGTCTAGAGCTTTTTCCTTACAATACAATACAAAGGTACTTACAATACAAAGGTACTTACAATACAAGTACCTTTCAGAGAATAAAGAAATGTATAAATTAGAGAAACCACCAGGGATAATCACAAGGATAACCACAACAGACATCTTTGGGTACTTCTCTGCATTATTGTTTTGAGTGTGTGTGTGTGTGTGTAGGTGTGTACGTGCTCATGCAGACACACGCGTGTGAGGGCGTAGAGAGGGAAGAAGCGGGAGGGGGGAACGGCAAACAGATTTACATTTCTGGGATTGCCCTCTATAAACTGCTTGGCATCACGCTTTAGTCAGTAAACATTAAATTTTGAACATTTTTGATCTAGTTAAATGTTATTAGAAAAATGATTTTAGGGGTACGTATCCTAATTTAGTTCATCAATCCCCTGTTGTTTTAATGTGATGCACATCTTTTTTACAAATCTTTATAAATCTTGGCCACTTTTCTGATGATAAATTTGTAGCATGTGAACATTTTAAAGACTTTTGATATCTATTGCCAAATTGCTCTACAGGAAGTAGCACAATTTATGTTGCCATTAGTAGCTTATTAGAGGCCCCATCTCAATATATTGCCTGCATGTGTATTACCTTTACTTTTAAAACTTTGAAGAGCTCTTTTGAAAAAAGTTTCATTATTTTAATTTATTTCATCAGTACAGGTGAGATAAGATTTTTTTTACTGTGTTTATTGACAAATTGCATTTTTTTTCTTTTTCGAATTGCCTATTTGATCCCTTTGCTTGCTTTTATATTGGGTTGTCATTTTTCTTGTTGTTTTCTTAATATACAATCTTTGTTGTATATTAAGAATATCAACTCTTTGTATGTCATATTTTGCAACTATTTCCCCCATTTTATGATTTGCCTGACCTTTTTAAAAATATATTTTTTTGTCATGCATTAACTTTAAATGTCCAGATAAGTTCAAGTTGTTGAGTACCTGCTTCCCACATGGGAGGTCCTGGGTTCGGTCCCTGGTGCCTCCTAAAAACAAAATAAAACAAAACAAACAACAAGCAAACAAATGAAAAAACCAACTCACGGGAGCCGATGTGGCTCAGTGGTTGAGTGCTGGCTTCCCACATACGAGGTCTGGGGTCAATCCCTGGCCCTGATTCTAAAAAAAAAAAAAAGAAAAAGAAAAAAAATTCAGAGAGTTGAATGTAGTAAACTTCTTACTCTAAGGTTTCTATTTTAATATTATGCTTAGAAATACCCCTCTCACTCCAAGATTATATAAAAATGCAGCTTTTATCCTTTCATTATTTTTCTGGGGGGTGTGAGAAGGAGAGATTCAATACCCATGCTTATTTTGTGATTGTGGGGAGCTTTATGCAAAAGAATTTTTTATATTTTTCTAAATTAAGTGATCCTTTCCTTTACTGCCCTTGTTTTATAGACATGGTTGCAAGGTAGAAACATTTAAAAGCATTTTAATAAAAATGTGTAAGACTATTTGATTCCAGTTCAGTATAATTCCTCAGGCATTTTATTTTCCTTCAGCACTTCTAACTATTTCATCTTCTTTTCCATCAAGATGTTTAAATATACAACTTATGCTGATTTTTTTAAAATACAGTTTTTCTTAGACAGGATTCTAAATACAGATCATCTGCCTTCTTTCTTGTATTCAAGGCTCCTGAGCCCACTCCACTTGAATGTCCGATAGACATTTTAAACTTAGAATGTCCAAAAGTGGATTAATTAGCCTCCATGAAATGAAGTGATTTGTGTCCACTTTCTATGTTTGCTAAATTGGTTAATAGTTTCATCATAGAAGTAGCAGTCTAAGGCAAACAATCTTAGTATCAGCTCTGAAGTCTCCCTCTTTCTCTGCCCTCATATTAAATTACTGAGTTTTGAGTTTATCTCCTTAAGATGTTTCAAAATGTCATCTATCCATCTCCACTTCCAACATAATGTAGGACTTTTTCTTGTCCCTTGAATGACTGCCACAACCATCTAACTGGTCCACCCTTTCTCCAATCTCTCACCCTTCTAACTGATCTTCCAGAGTTATTTCTCTAGACTATAGTCCTGATGATTCCCAAGAGGCATAGGTGAGTAGGGTATATCTGTGGCGGCGGTTAGGGGTACTGGAATGAGAAGGTGGGCAATCACTTTGCTGAGTGGGTTTTCCTAAAGTGGGGCTTTTGTTGACTAGTGTATAAGCCTGTAAGGAAAAGATTTTAGAGGTGGCAGGGTTGAGGCAAAATGATAAGTCAAGAAGGGAAGCTGAATCAAGGCTGTGTGCTGGCTCCTTCATCCACCAATGGCACATCTACCCTCACATACTGTTCCAACCCTTTCATGGTTGTGGAGATGCCAATTGAAAGGAAAACTAGATTCTATTTTTCACTTATCAGATTGCAAAGATAAAATAATAATAATTACCATAGTAATAATATAACCTGTTAGTGAATGGATAGAGAAATAGGCATGCTTTTCAACTATTGAATGTATTTTAATTAGCATACATTTCCTTGGTGACACAAATTTCACAATATCTACTAAAATAAAAAAAATCACCCATCCTTGGACCTGGCAGCATCACTTCAAGGAATTTTTCCCACAGCTATATTTGTATATATGTGCAAAGAACTTTGTTAGGATATTTAATGCAGCATCATTTTTAGTGTAAATAACTGGAAATGTAGGAAGCTGGGTAAATGAGTTATGCCCATCTACATGTTGGAATATTATATAGCTGATAAAAATAATGAAGTAGGCAGGAATGAATATATATCCACACACACACACATCTTAATGTGGAATAATATCTAAGATTATTGTTAAATGAAACAAAGGAAAATTGAGGACAAAACATAAACATACACACCAAAATATATGCATATGCTTCTGAGTGTATGAAAATGAATATATATGATATAAAACCAATCAAAATAAAATAATATCTTAACTTAGTTTTCTCTACCCCATTTTCCTTTGTCCAATTCAACCCACAGCTAAGGAATTTTATGCTTCTTATCTGAAAGAAAGGATGATGCAGGAGACAGAAACAATCATTTTCCTGGCCATCGAGTTTCAAAACCTTAGGTCTTCATGGAGAATCAGAAAGAAAAAACTTAGGTGCATAGACAGCTCAATAGCCTTGAGTAAATTCAGATGATGTAATGGTGGAGTTTCTAATCAACTCAAGACTAGACACTATTCTCTCGACTAGGGAAGGTGAGATGGGGAATAGGATGGGAATTTCAGAGGGAAAAGACCTTGTGAGTTCCTATGATAGGTTGTAGTTGAGTTCAAAAGAGACCAGAGATGCATAAATCATTTCCCAAGTAGAGCTCCTGGAAGAAGCAAAAGCCTAAAATAGTTGTATGGTGTGCTTATGAAAAAAGTTAAAATCTTAAATTCCTACAGAGGTCAAGCCAGGAATGTAAATGAATGCGATGAACCCTTTGGGAACACTCCAACTGACAAACTCATGCTGTGATTACCAGCTCCAGCCAGCTATTGCTATGTGGGTATATAGGACAGGGTTGCCAGATCTGATTTTTCAAGAGAAGGTAGAAATATAGATTTTATGTGAACTATCCTGATGTTTACATGTTTCCAACTAGTTTACATTTAAAGGCAAACAACCAAGCAAACAAACAAACAAACAAAAACAGTTTATGGCCAAGAAGAACATATTTGCAGGTCACCACGTTGTAAGTTTGGCATAGGCAGTGAGACCTGAGCTGGCCTCACAAAGTTATCCCTGAGTTGTAGCACGGTGGTAGGAGATGTAAGTGATTTCCTGACTGCTTAGCAGCATTCAGGAACAGCTTGCTTCTAGCATCTGGAAGTACGTGGGGGAATAAGAGAGAGAAGAGAGATGAGGGGGCGAAGGGGAGGGGAGAAGAAAGAAGAGAAGAGGAGAGAAGAGGGAGGAGAGGAGAGAAGAGGGAGGAGAGGAGAGAGTGAGAGTGAGATGGAGAGGGAGAAGGAGAGAGAAAGAGAGGGAGGAGGGAAGAAGGAAGGGAGGGAGAGAGAAAGAGAGAGAGAAGGAGAAGAAGAGGAGGAGGAGGAGGAGGACCGAGAGGGAGAGAGAGGAAAGCTGCAATTGGAAGTGAGGAACATGATATCAGGGACCTGCAGAGACAGAGAACTGAAGAAGAGATGGCATTTAAGAATTTTCAACTACTAGAGTATATGCATGATTTCCCATCCTCCTTTCCCTTGAAGGCTTGAAACCAAGAGAGTTTTTTTAAAAAAATTTATTTTTCTTTATTTATTCCCTCCGTCCCCCAGATGGTTCTCTATTCTGTCTGCTCATTGTTTACTCACCTTCTCTAGGAGGCACCGGGAACCGAACCTGGGACTTCCCACACGAGAGGCGAGTGCCTGAGCCACATCTGTTCCCTGTGGGCTGCAGTTTCTGTTGGCTTGTGGCATTTGCTCGTTACGGTGGGGGCGGCGTCTAGCTCATTGCAGGGGAAGGCGGCATCTGCTCATATTTTAGGAGGCACCAGGACCCGAACCTGGGGCCTCCCATGTGGTAGGTGGGCACCCAACTGGTTGAGCCACATCTGCTTCCTGAAACCAAGTGAATTTAAATTCCAGGAACTTGGATGCTCCCTAGGAAAATCATATGTATGTGTATCTGTGTGTTTTGGGGGTATTATTGACCTAGGTAGATCAGATTGCTCCTCCCTGATAGGATGGAGGCTCAACATAAAAATTAAGTTCAGCTATGGAAAAATGACAATTCCATATCTTGGACACCTGTTCTTATAGACTAAGATTTGAACTTACACAATATATATATGCATAAAATAGCTGTGGCAGGATATACCAGAAACAGTCAACCATGTTTTGGGGACTGGGAACCAGGAATTGGGCTCCTTTTATTAAGTAGACATTTGAACGGTGTGAATTTCTTGCCACTTGAATCTATTACTTAAAAGAATAAACGAAAAAAATGAACCTGCCTCTCTAATCTAATCTTTTCCTGATCTGTGGATTCACGCTGTGCTTCAGCTTTATCACATTACTCCCCCTTCGACTCTCCCATCTCAGAGTCTAGCTCAACCATCACCTTCTTTGTGGAATTTCCCCTAACCGCTCTCAGCATCCAAATCAAGTATTTGCTCTCTAAACTTTATAGCATTCAGTTCATATTGTAAGTAACACATATACCAAATTGTCACATGGCTACTTACAGATGTGCCTGTCTCTTCCACTAGTCTATGAGTGCTCTGAGGAAGGATTCATGTCTGATTCCCCACAATGCCGAGCACCTATTGCCAGCTTCCTTGAATGAAAGAATGCTTGAGTTCTTTGGATTTTCTTTGAATATTAATATATTGCTGTGACTATAATTCAGTAACAGATATGATAAAGATCTCAAATCTAAGCCCTAGAGTGGTGTTCTAGGCCAGTGAATCCCAAACTGTTGCACAGTATAATCCACTGGGTTGCTTTAAAAATTCTGATGGCCAGGCTATAGCCCAGGCCAATGAAACCTGAATCTCTGGGAGATCAGCATTTTTATAACCCTCCAGGTGGTTCCAATGTGCAGCCACTTTACTGTCCCACAGATTTAAAAAATCTGACCTGACATTAGCAAACCATTCTAGAGAAGGCGTTTTTCCCTGTAGCTTTTATGTACTGCCCCACTCCATTTATTTGCCTTTAATACTCTTCCGAGTCTTAGACTAGCTAACCATTCCAAGCTGAGCTGTTCATCTAAAAATGGGAGACACTACTTGTTTTGCTTGTTTTACGGGTTTGATTGGAAGATTCAATGACATCAACATAAGAAAAAGTGCTTTGTGAACTCTAAAGTGCTGTAAAAAATGTTTGTGGCATCTTACCAGACCCTTCTTTCTGTACCCATTTTATTTCTTTCTTGTAAATGGATTGGCTTCCAAAGAGTGTGAAATTTATTCCCATAATTCCTTAAAACTGTCCTTCTGCTTTTCCCCTTAACTTTGTTTTCATGCTCTTTGTCTTGAACATCTAGATATTTCTTCTATTTTCTGTCTTCTTGAATAGAGTTGAAGAGAGCTTTATATTTATCAAAAATATAGAATATTTAGAAACATTCTATAAATTGTGAGTAAAATCTGTACTGGGATAATTTGAATAACCTCAAAAGAACTTGCAGTTTTTTTCTTTTAAACACAATGTATTTTCACCTTTGTGAAATTGCTGTGACATCTGATGAAACAGGAGATATCATCTTTGTTAAGTTCCCCCATAAATTTGCATAGAAGATATTTCATAGAAGAATTTCTGCCCAGTGCTGATCACTGAGTCATCATCAGTTTGATTAGGTATCTTTCTTTTGACATAAATGCACTTCAGTGACATTTAAAATGGAATGAATGCTATTCTGGGCAAGGGAACCAAGCAATAAATTTCTCATGCTTTGCAACACCGAGCCTCTTCAAGGTAGTGTACCTTCAAATTCAAACATATGGGCAGTATAATTTTATATTCTCCAACAAAGCATTTTTCATACTCATCTATTCATTTAATTTAAAAAGTTTTGACTTGTGGAAGAAACAGAAGTATAGTAGAGGGTTCTGTGCTCCTCTGAGTCACATCTATGGTAAGTAATTCCACTTACTCTCCTAAACCAATTTTTTAAAAATTAAAACTGGTTAGATTTAAATTGCCATCAGAGTGCAATGTCCTTTATGGCATCAGCACTGCATCTCCAGAAGGTACAGTATAATACTGATGATGTTCAGAGCAAGGCTCCCAGAGGCAGGAGTCAGATTTAGAACAAATTCTACCATGCTTGCTTCACAGGTTGGGTTAACTTCAAACTCTCAGTGCCTCAGATGTTTAATCTATAAAAGGTCCTAATCATACTGAATGGTTTTGCAAAGAAAAACTGAAGTCTCTTGAAAAAAATGCCACTATAATGTAAGAATGCAAGCCTGAGTGGAGCTTTTCAGGCTACAGAATTCTTACAGATGACTTTATATCTTGATTCTCACTATGGTCTAATGAGGCAGAGCTGGTAAAAATATGAGGAAACTGAGGCATAGAAAGGTCATATGATGAGTAATTGGCAGAGCTAAGATCTGGGCCCAAGTATGACTGAGTTTTTTGTCATTTTCACTATTCTTTGTTACAAGAAAGTATGTACGACTCACACATGTGTATGTATGTGTGCATGTGTGAATATCCACATATGCTTATATGTGGGCACATGTGTGTACACACAGGTGCACATGTTTGTAGTCAGAATCCAGAGGCACTATGGTCCTGAGTTATCAGTAAGGGGCCTGGAGAAGTACAAGGAAGAGGGTTAGTTGAGGAGGTGGACATAGCAGGGTGGGAAGATTCAGAGGTCCAGCAACGTAGTAGATTGCTTAGCTGAGATAGAAGCTTGGTCACAAAGACTGGGACAATGCAAGGGAGGTGTGCATGCACATACATGTGTGCATTTGTGTGTCCATGTGCATGTGAGTGTGCACACACACGTATATACAGGTTTTTATGTGTGTTTACACATGTGTGCAAATGCACATGCATATGCATGTATGCATTTGTGTGCAGGTTTGTGGGTGTGGATTGTGTGTGCATGGCTGCATGTGTGCATGTGTTTGTGTGCATGTTTGTGTAAGAATTCATGTGTATTTGTGTGCCCATTTGTGTATGTCTGTGTGTGCACATGGGTTCATGTGGCAGGGATTACAACAGATGATATAATCCCAAGCTAGTACAATTCTTTAAAATTTTTCCATATATTTTGCAATTTGAAAATTAAAAATGTGTCAATGGACAAAAAGTTATGAAAATGTCTTATAGTCACAGTGGATGGCTTCTTTGGCACTAATTTCTCTATTATTTTTAAAGAAACTACCTCATAATTTATAAAGTCAAAATATCAGACCTAGAAGAAAAAATAGAGATTCTGTTGTCAAGTGCACCAGAATTGCCTGATAACCTTGTTAAAACTATAAAAACCCTGGCTCCTGTCCAGACATTTTAATATGAATCTCTGGGAATAGGACCGACAGGTCTATATTTTGGGAAAGCTCCAAAGATGACTGTGATGCACTCTTGGGTGGAAACATTTTATGGAGATGATTTCTCATTAAAAATAACATAGTAAAAGTGTCTCTGCCTTATTCACCTTCTGAAACCAACTGAAATCAAGGAAAATGAAAACCCATGGAAGAAAAGCATAAAAGTTATCTCCATGCTTAGTGGCAAAGCCCCAGGATGTGTATATCCATTGCAGGTGATGTGCCAGACTAATGAAAGATGTCTATGTGGGAGGTTGTGAGAGGTGTGGGAGGTGGGGAACATGGGTATCCCTCTAATTTTTGTGTAACATTTATGTAATCTTAGCATCTTTTAAAATATTTTTTTAAAAAAGTTATCTTAGAACTGCCCCTTAAAAATCACCAGGCCCAAGTAGTTTCACTAGTGAATTTCACAGAACATTTATGGGGCAAATAACTCCTTTTTTGCTTTAAAAATTTCAAGACCATACAGATAAAAGAAAACCTCCTCAATTTTTATGAATTCATTACATTTTCAGTAACAAATCTTAGCAAAGACAGCATAAAAAAGAAAACTACTGACTCATCTCATTTATGAATTTCAATGCCAACACCCTGTACAAAATATTAGTAAATAGAATCCATTGGTATGCTGAAAAATAATAGAAGACAACCAAAGGGGAAATAATAATGATTCTATATTAGGGTATATTAATGTAATTCACCACATTAATAGGTTAAAGGAGAAAAATATATATGACCATTTTCATAAATACTGAAAAGTGACTTCAGAAACTTCAACATTCTCTCATTATATAATTCTTAGTAAAATTGGAGTAGATCATTAATTCAATAACATGAACACACACCCACACCCAGACATATCCCCCCTCCCCCAAAATCATCATGATTAATAGTAAAATGCTAGAAGCATTTTCGTTAAAACCATGAACATGGTAAGGATGCCCACAATTGCTACCAATACTTGAGCAGTTTTTGGAATTATCAGCCAATTCTGTAAGGAAAGAGGCATAATGACTGGAAACAAAAGTCCAAATTATAATTTGAAAACATGACTGTATATTTGGAATTATTTTTAAAAATCATCTGAGAAATTATAAGGAAAATTCACAAATATGTGGAAATTAAACAACATACTCTTAAATAACCAATGGGTTAAAAAAGGAAACAGAAGTGAAATTAGGAAATATTTTGAGGTGAATGAAAATGAAAATACAGCACACCAAAACTTATGGGATGCTGCGAAGGCAGTTCTGAGAGTGAAATTTATAGCTTTAAATGCTTACATTAAAAAAGAAGAAAGACTTCAAATCAGAGACCTAACCTCAAAAACTAGAAGAACTAGGAAAAGAAGAGCAAATTAAACCCAAAGCAAGCAGAAGGAAGGAAATAAATAATAGAGTAGAGATAAATGAAACAAAACAAAAAACAGAGCAAATCAAGAAAACCAAAAGTTGGTTCTTTGAAAAGATCAATAAAAGAGACAAACCTTTAGCTAGACTGACAGAAAAAGAGAGAGAGAATACCAAATAATGAAAATCAGAAATGAAAAAAGGGCATTACTACCAACCTCACTGAAATAAAAAGGACTATAAGTAGATACTATGTACAATTATCTGCCAATAAATTAGATAACCTAGATGAAATGTACAAATTCTTAGAAACTCACAAACTACCTCATTGACTCAAGAAGAAATAGAACATCTCAACAAACCCAAAGAGATTGAATCAGTTATCAAAAACCTCCCCCCAAAAGAAAAGCCCAGGACCACATGGCTTCACAGGGGAATTCTATCAAACATTCCAAGAAGGTCTAACTCTAATTCTGCTCCAATTCATCCAAAAATTGAAGAGGAGGGATCACTCCCTACTCCTTCTACAAGGCCAACATCACCCTCATACCAAAGCTATATAAGAGAAAACCACAGACCAATGTCTCTTATGAATATAGATGAAGAAATCTTCAACAAAATATTAGTAAACCTAATCCAACAATATACTAAAAGAATTATATACCATGATCAAGTGGAATTTATCCCTAGTATGCAAGGTTGTTTCAACATAAGAAAATCAATTGATGTAATACACCACATTAACAAAACGAAGGGGAAAATAACTCATGATCATCTCAATCAATGAAGAAAAGACATTTGAACAAATATAGCACCCTTCCTTGATAAAAGCACTTAGAACACCAAGAATAGAAGGAAACTTCCTCAACATGATAAAGGGCATATATGAAAAGCCCACAGCTAATATCCTACTTTTTGGTGAAAGAAGGAACGCTCTCCCTCTAAGACCAGAAATAACACAATGGTGCCCCCTGTCAGCACTGTTATTTAACATTGTACTAGAAGTTCTTGCCAGACCAATTAGTCAAGAAAAAAGAATAAACGGTATCCAAATTGGAAAGGAAGAACTAAAACCTTCTCTATAGGCAGATGATATGATCCTAGATACATAAATCCATAGCAAAGCTCCTAGAGCTAATAAATGAATTCAGCAAAGTGGTGGTGTCTTAGTTTGCCACAGAGCTGCCAATGCAAAGTACCAGAAATAGGTTTTTATAATGGGGATTTTATTTAGGGTAAAAACTTATAGTTCTGAGGCCATGAAATGTCCAAATCAAAGCACCATCAGAGATGCTTTCTCACCAAAGCCAGCTACTGGTGATCCTGGTGTCCTGCCATGTGGCAAAGATGGTGGCTGATCGCTGCTGAGGTTCCTGCCTTCCCCTCCAGAATCTACCATTTCCCAGAACTCAGCTCTGGACAAGTGAAAAAAAAATAGGGCTTGTCTCCTTCTGGGCCTCCTCTCTCAGTCTCTGCTGCTCCAATTTCTTTCTGAGTTCAACTGTAGACTATCAGGCATATGGCTCATCTCTTCAGCCTTCAACTTCTCCATTGGCCCAGCCTCTTGGGGGCTTCATGTGTAAGATTTGGCTATAGCGATCCTTGAGTCCTCTCTCACATGGCAGGATCAAAAATCGCAGCTTCCTTTCTATGTGTGTGTGTGTCTCTGTTTCTTCGTTTGTATAAACTGGAGCAGGAGAGCAGAGACCCAACCTGAGTCATGCTTCACTGACATAGTCCAATCAAAAGGGCCCCAAGCCCACAGGAATGGATTAGTTCAAGAACATAATCTTTTTCTTTTTGGGATTCATAAAATAACTTCAAACTGTCACAGGTGGGGTACAAGATCAATACCTCAAAATCAGTAGTGTTTCTATAGACAATCAATGAACAGTTGGAAGAAGAAATCAAGAAAAAATTCCATTCACAACAGCAACTAGATCTAGGATCTAGTAATAAATCTAACCAAGGATATAAAGGACTTGGACACACACAAAAAAACTACAAAACATTGCTGAAATTAGAGAAGACCTAAATGTAAGGCTATTCCATGTTCATGGACTAGAAGACTAAATATCCTTAAGATTTCAAAACTACCCAAATCAATTTATAGATTCAATGCAATCCCAATAAAAATTGCAACAACCATCTTTGCGGAAATGACAAAGCCAATCATAAAATTTATGTGGAAGGTTAAGGAGCCCTGAATGGCCAAAGCCATCTTGAAAAAGAAGAATGCAGTTGGAGGACTCACACTTCTCAATCTTAAAACTTATTACAAAGCCACAGTAAGCAAAACAGCATGGTACTGGCACAAGGACAAACATATAGATCAGTGGAATAGAATTGAGAGCTCAGAAATCCCCTCTCACATTTATGGCCAAATGACAAACAAAGACTACTCAATTGGGAAAGAACAGTCTCTTCAACAGTTGGTGCTGGCAAAACTAGATCTGCCTCACACCATATACAAAAATCAATTCACAATGGATCAAAGACCTAAATATAAGAGCTAGAACTATCAAACTCCTAGAAGAAAACATATGGAAGCATGTTCAGGACCTTGTATTAGGCAATGGTAGACTTTATACACAAATCACTAGCAACAAAAGAAAAAGTAGATAAATGGGGCAAGATGAAATGGACAAATTCCTAGAAACATACAAACTCCCAAATTTGAATCAAGAAAAAATAGAAGATCTGAATAGACCTATTGCAAATGAAAAGATTGAATTTGTAATAATGATGATGATAATGAGAATGAAACTTCCCAAAAAGAAAAGTCCAAGACCAGATGGCTTCATTGGTGAATTCTACCATACTTTTAAAGAAGATTTAACACAAATATTTACAAATTCTTCCAAAAAATAGAAAAGGAGGCAACACTTCCCAACCATTTATAAAGCCAGTATTATCTTGACAAAAAACTAGAAAATGATATTGCAAGAAAAGAAAACTACAGACCAATATCCTTTATGAATATAGATGCAAAAATCTTCAACAAAATACTACCAAGCCAAATCCAGCAACATGTAAAAGGATTATACACCATGGCCAAGTGGGCTTAATCCCAGGAATATAAGGTTGATTTAACAAATGAAAATAAACCAATGTAATATATCACACTGCATGAATAAAGGACAGAAGACAAATGATCATCTCAATAGATGCAGAAAAAGAATTTTACTCAACCCAATACCTTTTTTTATAAGTAAAACACTCAACAAACTAAGAATAAAGGAAACCTCTTCAATCTGATAAATAGCATTTATGAAAACCTGCAATTAACATTATATTTAATGGTGAAAGACTGAAAGCTGTCCCTCTAATATAAGGAACAAGACAAAGATGTCAGCTTTTGTCAGTTTTAGTCGACATTGTACTGGACATACTAGCTAGGGAAATTAGACAAGAAAAAGTCATAAAAGTCATAGAAATTGGAAAGGAAGAAGTGAATTATCTCTAGTCACAGATGACATGATCTTTTATGTGGAAAATCCTAAGGAATCCACAAAAAATATGAGATCCAGTAAACGAGTTCAGCAAGATTTCAGGGTAAAAGATAAAATATAGAAAAATCAATTGTACTTCTATACACTAGCAGTTAACAATCTGAAAATAAATTTATGAAAAATTAAACATACAATAGCATAAAAAGAATAAAGTACTTAGGAATAAATAAAAACATTGTTGAAAGAAATAAAAGACCTAAATGATTGAAAGGACACCTCATGTTCATAAATTGGAAGGGTTGATATTGTTAAGGTGGTGATACTTCCCAAACTGATCTACAATTTCAATGCAATCCTTATGAAAACCCTAGCTGCATGTTTGTGCAGAAATTGATAGGCTGATACTATAATTCATATGGAAATGCAAGGGACCCAGAATTGCCAAAACAATCTAGAAAAAGAACAAGAAATTTGAAGGATTCATACTTCCCAATTCCAAACTTACATAAATATATGTTAATCAAGACAGTGTGGTACTGGCATAAGTATAGGCATTTAGATAAATGGAATAGAATCCAGACTCCAGATATAAATGCTTACATTTATGATTATTTGACTTTCAACAAGGGGGCAGTGACAATTAAATTTGGAAAGAATAGTCTTTTAAACAAATGGAGATGGAGCTGAGACAACTGGATATCCACATAACAAAAAGAAGTTGAACCCCTTGCTCACACCATATATAAACATTAATACAAAATGGATCAAAGTCCTAAATGTAAGAGTTAAAACTTTAAAACTCTTGGAAGAAAACATAGGCATAAATCTTTGTGACCTTCAATTAGTCAATGATTTATTTGATATGACACCAAAACCACAAACAAAAAATCTTTAAAAATAGATAAATTGGACTTCATCCAAATGAAAAAGTTTTGTATTTCAGAGGACACTCTTGAGAGAGTAAAAGTCCTCTCACAGAATGGTACAAAATATTTTCAAATCATATATCTGTAAAGGACTTTTACCCAGAATACATAAAATAGACATGCAACTCAACAATAAAAAGACAAATACCTCAACTAAAATGGATAAAGGGTTTAAATAGACATTTATCCAAATAACACATACAAATGGGAAATAGACACATGAAAAAATGCTCAATGTCCTTAGTCATTAGAGAAATGCAAATAGAAACCATAGTGAGAGACCAGTTTATACTCATTAGAATGGCTGTAATAAAAAAGGTAAAAAAATAAGTGTTGCTAAGGATGTGGAGAAATCAAAACTCTCATTCTGGTGGGAATGTAAACTAGTTCAGTCATTTTGGAAAACAATCTGGTGGTTCCTCAAAATGTTAAACATAGGTTTATGATATGACCCAGCAATATCCACTCCTTGGCATATACTCAAAAGACTTAAAAACAGGTGTTCAAACAAAAACTTGAACACACGTTTCTAGCAGCTCTACTCACAATAGCCAGAAGGTAGAAACAAACCAAATGTCCATCAATTGATGAATGGATAAACAAAATATGGTATATGCATATCATGGTATGTTATTCAGCCAGAAAAAGAGATGAAGTTATGACACATGCTACAACATGGATGAGCCTTGAAAACATTGTGCTAAATGAAAGAAGTTAGACACAAAAGGTCACATGTTGTAAGATTTCATTTATATAAAATACCCAGACTAGAAAATTCCAGCCTATTAGTGTTTGGCAGGGACTGGGGGCTGGGCGGAGAATGGGGAGTGACTGTTAATGGGTGTTTTAGTTTGCTAGAGGCTGCCAAGGCAATAGACCAAAATGGATGGGCTTTTACAATGGGGATTTATTAACTCATAAGCTTACAGTTCTGGAAAATGTCCAAATTAAGGCTCCATCAGGTGATGCTTTTCTCCCTGAAAACTGACCACTGGCAATGCTAGACTTCTCTCTCACATGGCAAGGCAAATGGTGACATCTCTCTTCTCCTCCAGGTCTTGTTGCTTTCAGCTTCAGGCTGCTACATCTGCAGCTTTCTCTCTCAGCTTCTGTGGGTTCCTCTCTAAGCTCCTGTGTCTTTTTTCTCTCTGTGTATCTCTTCAAATTTATCCCATTTATAAAAGACTCCAGTAAGAGCATTAAGACCTATCCTGGGTCACGCCTTACTGAAGTCATCTAATCAAAGGCCCTTAACTGAAGTAATTTAATCAAAAGATCTCACCTACAATAGGTTCACACTCACAGGAATGGATTAACTCTAAGGACATGATCTTTTCTTGGGTACATACATACTCAAACTACCACAATGGATATTGGGTTCTTTTTAGGGGTGATTAAAAGATTTTGGAATTAGTGGTGATGCACAATTCTGTGACTATACTAAAAT
>JAQZBX010067569.1:0-15908 GCA_029593785.1 Cabassous unicinctus
TACCAGTTTCCAAGGGCCTTGGGGAGGAGGGCAGTAAAGCACCTGCTTGCCTCTTTTTTGTAATCATTCTCTTTTCATGAACTTTTCTGGTCTGGTCAGCAGATGGCATGCTTTGGTAGATCAGACCCCAGGTGCTAAGGTAGAATGCATTCAGTGTAACTCCTGGGGTGGGTGGGTGGTGCAGAAGTAATGCCCTCAGGGCTGGCCAAGCCTCACAGACAAACTTTCAAAGAAGCTGTTGTCCAATCTTGGTCAGCCACACCCTCCTTCTCAGCCTCCTCAGTGTCTAGCCCAGGGCAGTAAGGAAGGTGTTTGAGAAGGCAAATTATCTTTAGCTCCCTGTAGGCTCTCCATTCAATGTCACATCCATTCTTATCTGGCCTGGAAATGTGGGATCCCTCCAATGCAGCAAATGAAATGTGCTGGCCAAAATCTGAATTTGCTGTAGGCTGTGTCCTTCCCTCTCCTGTCTTAGGGAAAAAGCCCCCTACAACCCTCAGAGTCCACAGCTATGGGACTCTACAGCTGTTGCAGTCTGAAGACTGCTGGTCATTCCATAGGTTAGGGTATGGGCACCTGCCACTTTTTTTGCAGCTGTACTCTTGGGATTTTTCAGTGAACTCAGACTTCTTTCCTTATACTTCTTTCTTCTATATGATGTCTCACTTTCCCCTCTTGTTCTGAGCCCCAGAGCAGCCCCAGATAGAAGTGATCCTTCTGTCTTCTGAGCCTAATTTTATTATTATATGTTTATTATATTTTGCTTTAAAAGCAACTGACTGGCTTCTTCCCATCCAAAGCACAGGTTTCCCTACCTAGAATACAGTTTTTATTTAATCTATAAAGAGGATACTAAAAGATACTTAAAGGAAAGTATTAAACTAGTCTGGTTATTAATGATTTCCTAATTTTTATTGAAATAATCCTAGATAAGTGGCATAACTTTCAAAATATGAAGTAAAGTTCTGCAGAACAAGCTTCCTCTGAGGCTTAGAGACCCTTGTATATGAAGTGAAAATGAAAGTGTGGAATTCTCCCCATTCAATTTCATTTATATAGTGGAAACTGAGGCCAGGAGTGGAGGAATGGTTTAGGGTAACTACTATGAGTGGAAAGGGAATGTAAAACCATATTTTGTTTCTGAGTAATTTTGAATATCTACCTTTATTTTGAAGTCCCTCAGACTATAATTCAACATAATCTCAGAACATGTATCTGTCAGTTTTCTTAATAACTAAAGTACCAAAACATTTTTCCCTTGAAAGTACTTTGAGTACTATGGTCATTGGGAGACAGAGTTAAGATATATTTTAAACTTTAAAATTTTATGTTTGTCTATTTTGCCTGTACCTATATATGTGTGTGTGTATATTTTTATTTCTCCCCAGACAGAAAAATTAAAATGTTTTGGATTGTCTAAAGATAGCTAACCTGGTTCTTAGTTCTAGTTTTAGGTTATTTCCTACAATAAACAGCCATAAGTCCTCTATCTAGGCCTCTTTCTTCCACTGTCAAGTAGAGGGATACAATTAAATAAACTTGAAGTTTCCTTAAGGCTCAAAGCTTTACTAAATGCATATTGATATCATTAGTCAGAGCATTGATCTGAATACTATTTTGGAATATATATGATATGAAGTTCAGTGGAAACTGTTTCATTTCTATGGTCCTTTTCACAGCATCCTTAACTGCTTTTTCCTTAAAATTGGTGGGTTTAACATGGCAAATAGTAGGGTGCAAAATAACATGGCAAATAGTAGGGCACCACCTTCTTTTGTTTTAAGTAATATTGGGAGCTTGGTTGAATGTAACTAACACTCTATACTGCCATAGAATAAAGTCACAACTGTCAGATGTGAGGCACTGGTAGAAAAAGTTTTGTGTCTACCTGCTGCAGGGGATGGAAATAGCAATAAAAAGTTGGGAGATGATCATGGTCAAGAAAGTTATCATGGCAATAACACCAGAGAAAATTAAAAATAACAATTAAATCATGGATATATCATAACATGACAGCTTCAGTGGGGCAAGGGAGGAGGTCACAGATGAAATGACATTTGGCCCACAGAAAGAGTCTCAACAGACTGTTTATGAGTTGAGCAAGCCTCCTAGGCATTATCCAATGACATGCACAACACATACTATTTTATTCATGATTGCTGTATAAAGCAAAGGTTTTACAATGGCCCCATAGCCATCATAAGCCAGTGGTGCCTACCAGAAGTCCTCAGCAGTAAGGAGTAACACATACACAAAAAATATTGCATAATGCATAGAAAGAATCAGATCATCTCCTTTTCAGCAAAGAATTTCAGCAGCACTTTTTTTGCACAGGACAATGTCTAGCAGGCATCTACAAATGACAGCTAAAGAAATGGCACATATGGAGGTTAGGAGTTATCTGGATTAGAAAGAGTATTCCCAGATTCCTCACAAGTGAAATGGTATAGATTAGCACAAACAAAACGAAGAGAATGAACATTAGCTAAGAGCAATCTGTGACCTGTCAGTCCCAACAGGATAAATTCATGACCATTGTAATTTCAATCAGTGGTTTGCTTTTCTTAATATCTGCTAAGGAAAAAGAAGATTGAATTAAGAAAGAGCACCAGTATTACAATATAAAGACTGTTTGGAATCTCTAATTAGCATTATGACTTGAATTAGTAATTTCCCTTTTCCCATTATATTACCTATAATATTTAAAATATTTAACTAAAATGATTCTAGTACCTTCAAATATTTTCATTTGCCTATCTCATAAACAATAAAACAATGCATAAACAAACTATTAAGATCTTAATTACTTCAGAATGTATTTAAAATGCTAATCTTAATGTGAGCAAAAAGCTAAAGTAAATTCTTTTCTAAAGAAATTTAAAGAAAAGAAAAAGTCCAGTTTTATAATGCTCAAAAACTGAAATTGGAAATTTAACCTGTGACCCCTCTTGAAGCTCTCTTTTAACAACCTCATATTAGATTTATTATTATCTAATATAAAATATATAAGATATAAGAATAAACTGTACCAATGTATTTTAACCTGAGATATTCCAAGTATGCACTCATCTTTAAGTCATACTCTTTTTTAAAAATATATTTTATTGGAAGTGATTAAAGACAAGTTCCTAGCATCCAAAAGCTCTGGTGTTTTCCTTAGAAAAGAGCTACAGAAATGGAAATGAATTCTGAGAAGAGTGCTCCCTGGAAATGGGGAAGTGGGCACTCTGAGCTGGAATATGAAATATGATGAACAGAAACATATTTTGCCTTTGATATCCAATCAGAATATACTTAAAAAACAGAGGCTATCATACTTTTTCTGAGAGAAAAGTAAAGAAAACTTATAAAAGATATAGATACTTTCTTGCAATACTTCCTTTATAAAGGTTGCAACACAACTTTAGAACAGGCAATATATTTTCCACACTACTGCTCATCTGTTCAGTTATTTCTACATCTTGCCTGATAGTTTAAATAATTTTAATATTTATATGAAAATATTAAAAATATTTTAACCAATCCAGGATTCTAGGACCTTTAACTCTGTGTTATAAGCAATAATATTCTTGGTGAGTTCATCATACTTTCACTTCTGAGCTCTATTTCTTGAGTACAGCAGAAAAATATATCCTAGGAAAAGAACATCTTAGGGTAGAGCAATAATACAAAATATTTTAATTCTGCAGAATGTACTGTGTCAGGTGATTAATTTTGTAGGAAATATGTAGTCGTAGTTTAGATTGCAATGCATCCTTTAGGAAATAATCATCCAAATTGTCTTAAGATATTGATATTGCATTACTCCCGTAAAAAGTGTGTAACAATTTTGATGGTAATATAGAAAAAGAGATTGAAGTTTAGAGTAAGGGGAGAATTAAAAGGTCAATTTACAAATCCTTCTCACCCTTGTAATTTCAAGAGTTTATCAGATTAAAAACCGTCTCTCTTTGTTCCATCCCCTCTTCCTCCCCTAGCCCTCTTCCTCCTCTTTCCCCTTTCTCCTCCTTCATCAGCTTTTTATTCTTTAATTTTTAAACCAATTTGTAGACTATAAGTATATAGGATGTGAATATTATTGCTGTCCTGATTTTGTGATAATCAGAGTAGGCTAAACATTCGCTATATTAGAAACCAGGTATGTGTCCCCAGACCTAGATTTTTCCCTAGGACTGGTTTTCAGAATGCCAGTGGTAAACTAAGCCTGATTTATTATATGATTATCCTGTATGGGAGAAGACTGTAACTTTGGGTATCTTTGGTCAACCTTAAGAGATATAGCAGGAGGACAGATGTGGCTTGGGTGGTTGGGAATCTGCCTCCCACATGGAGGGACCTGGGTTTGATCCCTGGGACCTCCCAGTAAAAATTAAAAAAGAAAAATATAGAAGGTGCATGGGCCACTAGGTCTAACCCATGGGTGTGCCTCCAGGCCCGGTAAGTGGGTATGCCACCAAGCTCTGGGAGTGGGTGAGCTGTCAGGCACTGTGAGCTGATAAGCCAACAGACCCAATCCACAGGTGAGCCACAAGGCCCCACAAGCCACGCAGCAAGATGATGATGTAACAGGAGAGAGACATAAGGGAGAGCCAAGACAAGATGCTCCAAAAAACCAGGAACTAAGGTCGCACAGGCAGTAGTAGGATGCCTCTCTCCCACATTGGAGGTTCCAATGATTGAATCCCAGTGAAGACAGTAGGAAAAGGTTTATAAGAGATGGCAGGAAATGGACACAGAGAGTTGCCCAAGGAATGTACACAGAAACAGCAAAAATGGAGGGCTGTAAAAATGGATAAAAGTAAACAAATAAATAAATAAATCCTTAAAAAAAATGTATAGGGGTGGAAGATTCAGACTATATTTCGTTGTAATACTTTTATGATGCTCTTTCATCGTTTGTTAACAAATGTTTCACAACAATGCAGAATGTTTGTGGGGGGTGATGAGTGGGATCTCTGTATGATGTTATGCATGTTTGTTTTGTAAGATCACGATGTTTACTGAACACTTATAGTTTATGTATGCTCATGTATGAATGATATAAATAAATTTATAAATTCATAAATAAATAATTTTTTAAAAGTATATAGGTTACACAAATAACTAAATTTCAATTAACACTGGAAGGAAAATATTCAACTTCTTGGCTAATTTGGACTCTCATGCCTGTTCATTCTGTGGCTTATATCTTCATATCTCCACCCCCATCCAACCCCATCACCACCAAAAAAAAAGGTTAAAATTTTTGGGAGATTTCCACCAATGTATAAATTAGGTAAATGAAAATATTTAACATGAAATAGGATTGAAATAAAAACATGCCCTTTGATACATGAGAATCAAAAGCACAGCCTCCATGGTGTGAAAGCAAAGGCAATATTTTAAAAAATCATGTCATAAGATAGCTTTACATAAAAACATATATTTTCCTTTGTTCAAATGGAAATGGAGTCCCTGGAGCTAGCTTTCTGATTAAAAGGAAATAATGACTATATTACTAATTGTTCCCCTGTGTTTCTTGAGGGATTTAAAAAAATCTCAAGGACTTAATGGCTCCCTAAGGTTTTTAATTTCCCAAAATTTACAATGAATAGAAGGAAATATGGGATAACTGTGTGGGAAAATCAGAAAATACGGTCTCTGAAAACAAAACAACAAAGAATATAATTGATTCTGTCATTCAATATTTTAGCAAGGGAATCATTATAGAAGAAAATATTACTCAGACATAGAAAAAAAATCAAATGACTTTAAGGTAGTAAAGCAAACACTCACTCATATAAACCAAGCCCATTCCTTGAATTCCTTGAATTTCAAGAAGGTCACCAAAGAAGATTGAAACTATTTTTATAAGGCTTTCTAGAAATTACCCCACCATACATTTCCTGAACGTTTGTTCCTCCAATCTAACAAGTGATGTGACTGCTAATAGATAAAGCTTTTGCCTGAGTTTAACCTGAATCATGAGGGATTTGGGTAGCAATGTTTCACCCCATCCATTTACACATGCTTCTAAATCTGAATATATTTTGTTCTTTACATTTAAAATATTTTTTCTTCTTAAACCCAAGATTAAAAGCTAATGGATCAGGTGGTAAATGTAGGGATTGTATGACCCTCTGAGGTTGAGGTAAAACAAAGATGATTCAATATTTTGAAGTCCTCACATATTCTAAGAACCTGTTACATTCTTCGTATTTTGAAATAAACATCATTACAAGTTTGTAAGTGAAGAATAGATAAAGAGATTTAATTTCCTGTTTCCATATTCTCTTTTTTCCTAAGTCATATTAGATCAAAGAAAATAAAATAACAACTTTAAAAAGGTCTATATTTGCAGGCACTCAGTTGACAAGGATTAAACAGAATTAAATAATTACATTCAAGGACTCAATCAGGTCAACTATCTTCTGTAGGTCTATTAAACTCCTGAAATATATGAAGTATTATCTTTAAAACATATATTTCTAGAAAGTGGGCTCATATACCAATCATTAAATACATTAAACAGGTTCCAAGATTAATATATAATAGCTCTATTAATAATGACAACTGATATTAAATTGAAATTATTCATATATAAAGTATTTTATAAGGCATAAATAGGATTTGGCACTATAGAAAAAATAATATTGTTTAAACTAAATTATGATAGATTTTTTTAGAGCAAGAAATCTTCATGTGAAAAATGTTATGCAGATGTCATTTTAATCAAAATGTTAGTGTTCAATATATTAAAGTGTTATATTTATAAATATAATTTTGGTACTCAAATTAAATTTATTACAGAACAATTATGTTACAAAAATTATATCAATTTTTAGTATATAATTGATAATTTTTGATAGATAAATACTGCAGGGTAATTTTTATTATGATCAAAATACAGAACATTAACTCCCAAAATCCTTTCTTCCCATTTCCAATTAATCTCTATCAATAAGCTCCAACTCCACGGAAGTGCTCATCAGCCTTCTTTTACTATATATGAGATATGCTTTCTAGAGTTTCATGAAAATGAAGTCATACAATATATACTCTTTGGGGCCTGGCTTCTATCAAGCAGAATAATGTTTTGATAATCATCTGCATTGTTACATGAATCATTAGTTTGTTCCTTTATTTTGCTGAGTAGGATTCCATTGTATGGATACACCACACATTGATTATCCTTTCACCTGGTGTTATAGTTGGAATCATATCTCTCACAAAGACATTTTTAACCCTAACCCTAACCCTATATACCAATATGTTCATATTGGTATATAGGATCTTTGAAAATGTTATTAGTTAAGGTGGGATCAAACTGAATCAGGGTGGGCCTTAATCCAATATAACAGGAATCCTCATAAACAAGGGAAATCTGGTCACAGAAGGGTAGAGACAAGTGACAATGTGACAGTGGCAGAGACTGTGTAATAGATTGCCAGCAAATCACCATCAGAATCCTGCAAAACTTTGAAGAAACTAAGTCCATGCCAGTACCTGGATTTTGAATTTCTAACCTCCCAAAGCCTGAAACAATAAATTCCTGTTAATTTATCAACTGGAGAGTGGTATTTGTTACAGCAATCCTGGCAAAATAAGACAACTGTTGATTAATGTTTGGGTTGTTTCTAATACTTTGTTGTTATGATTAAAGCTGCTATAACCAGTTGAGTAAAAGTTTTTGTGTGGAAATAACTGTTCAGTTCTCCTGGGTAAACGTATAGGAAAGGAGACTTCCAATCCATAAATGTGGGGCATCTTTCCATTTAGTTACGTCTTCTCTAATATCTCTGAATATTATTTTTAGATTTTTAGTGTCTTTATGTGATTCTTGTTTATTTCATTGAATTCCTAAATATTGTATTCTTTTGACAATATTTTAAATGGAGTAACTTTCTAAAATTCAGTTTTGATTTGAATATATAGAAACTCACTTTATTTTTCTATATTGATTTTGTAAGTGTTCCTTAGAAATTTTTATGTACAAAATCATGCACCTGACAAGAATGGCATTATACTTCCTCCTTTCAAATCTGGATGACTTTAATTCCTTAAATTTTAATTGTTTATTTATTCATTTATTTTTATTTTTTCCTTCTTTTATTTTTCTCTTATTTGCATAAAAAAAATTATTGACACATATCACCCATACATGTATATACATAAACAATAAGTGTGTGTTAATAGTTGTGGATTTACAAAACAGACATACATAACATCATACAAGGCTCTCATACCTCACCCTAACACCAATATCTTGCATTGTTGTGAAACATTTTTAACTAATGACTTAAGAGCATTCTCAAAATATTACTACTAATCAAAGTATATTATATTTGGTGTATTTTCCCCACAACCTACCCTACTGTTATTATTTTTATATCATTTATACATGAACATACATAAACAATAAGTGCATGGTAAAAGTTGTGAACTTACAAAGCAAACATGCATAACATCATACAGGGGTCCCATACATCAACCCACCATCAACATCTTGCATTGTTGTGAGACACAATAAAAATAAAAGCTGGTTTAAAATAAATAAAAAATATATATATATGTATTTAAAAAAACCCATGTACCTTCTCTCATTCTTTCATTTTCTATTGTTCTAACTTTCACTTTTAGCACTAGGTAAACCTGGAATTTACTTTTACATACAGTATTGTATGTGATAAGAATCTCGAGTAAAAAATTGAATAGAAAATTTTCATCAGATTTGTAAAAATTTGCCCATAATTATTTCAAGTTTCTTGTTTGTTTTTAAATCATTCTCTATTTTTCTCCTTTTGGGACTCCAGCTATGAGTGTATTGATATGCTTCATGGTATCCCACAGGTCTCAGAAGCTAGGTTTATTTTTATTCATTTATTTCCCTTTTTTTTTTACTTCATATGTGATAATTTTTATTAATATCAGTTCAAGTTGATGGATTTTTTCATCTTCTCATATTTTCACTTGATTCCTTTTAGTGAATTCTTCATTTCAGTTATTATACTATTATACTTTATAGTAGAGAATGTTTATTCGATAGTTTTATATAATTTCTTTCTCTTTGTTGAGATTCTCCATTTGATGAGTAATTGTTTTCATGCTTTCTTTTCAGAATTTTTTTGGTTTTAAATTTGTTTCATTTTAGTATTTTCCTTTAATTTTTATTCTATTAAAATATATAGAACCTGAAATTTCCCATTTTCTCCACCTTCAATTATACAATTCAGTGTAGTTAATTGTATTCACAATGTTGTACCATCATCAACACTACTCATTACCAA
Organism: Cabassous unicinctus; assembly: GCA_029593785.1. Classification (NCBI taxonomy): domain Eukaryota; kingdom Metazoa; phylum Chordata; class Mammalia; order Cingulata; family Chlamyphoridae; genus Cabassous; species Cabassous unicinctus. The sequence continues at coordinate 9,267 of JAQZBX010067569.1, forward strand.
AAGGTTTCCATCACCAAAAATAGAAATGCCGTATCATTTAAGCATTAACTCCCCATCCCCTGACTCCACTCAGCCTCTGGTTTTGACTACGTTTCTGATTTTAAGGTTTTGCATTCTCTAATTGTTTCATATTAGAATGTAAGAGCATACTCTATTTGGCCTTTTGTGAATGGCTTAATTCACTTCACAATGTATTCAAGGTTTCTCCATGATTAAGCATGTATCAGAGCTGCATTCCTTTTTATGACTGAATAATATTTCATGGTATGTATAAACCAAATTTTGTTTATCCGTTCTTCTGTTGATGGATACTTGGGTCACTTCTATTGTTTGGCAATCTGAATAATGCTGTTATGAATATAGGTGTGCAAATTTTGTTTGAGTATCTGCTTTCAATTCTTTGGAGAGTATACCTAGAAGTGAGACTAACAAGTCATATTGTAATTCTACAATTAGCTCTCTAATGAACCTCCTGTGGGGGTTCAGGGTCTAGGCCCCCCTCTATGTCCTCAGCACAGAGCTGTCTACATGACCTAGGCCTAAGTTAAAAGTTAGCAATCCTCCCTGGGAGGGAAAGAATGTCTTAAACCAAATCTCCTCTCTGTGGTAAATCTTCCTTCCTTAGATAAAATCACCAAACCCCAGGTGTGCAGGATCCTAGCAAGGACTTTGTTATCACACCTATGGAATGTCCTTGTTATCAACCCCATGGAATATTCCTTGTTCTGAGGTCTCTGAGTCTGCTTATATCACCCCTCATTTTCTCCTGTCCTCTTATGGAGTGCCAACTTCATTCATTCTTTCACCAGCCACCATCAAAAATTTTCTCCTGTCTGTAAGTTATGTCCGATTGCCTGGGGCATTCTTTGGTCTCACGGCCTCACCAACTCATGTGACACCTTCAGGAGTTGGGTTGGAACACCTCCAAATTGTTTCTCATAACAGTTGCATTACTTTACATTAGGATAAAAATGAACAAAAAATTCCTTTCTCCACATACTCTCTAATAATTGGTATTTTCTGCTTTTAAAATAGTAGCCATTCCAGGGAGTATGAAATGGTATCTCCTTGTAGTTTTGAATTGAATTCTCCTAATGGTTAATGGTACTGATGATATTTTTATGTACTTACTGGCCACTTATATATTTCTTTGAGGAATATCTATTCGAATATTTTGTCCCTTTTTAAATTTGGTTGTTTATTCATTGTTGAGTTGTGGGATTTCTTTATATATTTTGGATATTGAACTTTAATCAAATATATGATTTCCAAATATATTCTCCCATTCTCTTGGCTGTTTTTATACTTTTCTTGTTAAAGTCTTTTGATATGCAGAAGATTTAAATTTTTATGAAATTCATATATATTGTAGCTAATATTTTTGATGTAAAGCTTAAGAAACAATGGTCTAACACAAGATCTCAAAGACATTCCCCTATGTTTTCTTTAGGAATTATATAATTTTCATTATTATATTTGGGTCTTTGATCCATTTAGACTTAATTTTTGTATATCATAATAGATAGAAGTCCACATTCTTTCATATGGATGTGGATATCTAATTTTAACAGCACCATTTTTTGAGGAGATTGTCCTTTCTCCATTGAGTGGGCTTAGTACCCTTGTCATTAGTCAATTGGTCATAGATGTCAGGATATTTTTCTAAACATTCAACTAAATTCCATTGGTCTATATATCTCTTCTTATGCCAGTATCATATTGTTCTGAATACTGTAACTTTGTAATAAACTTTAAAAGTGTGAGTTCTCCAACTTTTCTCTTCTTGTTCAAGATGGTTTTGGCTATTCAGGGTCCCTCATCCTTTCATATAAATTTGGTGATTACCTTTGCCATTCTTTCAAAGAAGGTAGTTGGAATTTTGTTTGGTATTGCATTGGATCTCTAATCATACAATTTAAGAAGTGACTTCTTAAAAAATATTTAGTCTTCCAATCCATGAACATTCTTCTATTTATTGTTTCTTCTTTCACTTCTTTCATCAATGTTCAGTAGTTTTATGTGTGTGTACACGTATTTTACATCCTCGTGTAAATTTATCTGTACATATTTTATTGTATAAATTAATACTGTAAGTAAATTTTTGCTTTTACTTCCTCTCCAGATTGTTCATTACTAGTATATATAAGACACCACTACATTTTGTGCCTTCACTTTGTACCCTGACACTTTGACAAAAAGTTTATAGCTCTCATAGCTTCACTGCATACTTTGCAGGATTTTCTGTATATAGGATTATGTCATTTGCAAATAGAGAAAGTTGTAATTCTTCCATTCAAATTTGAATGCCTTTTAGTTCTTTCTTTTATAATATTGTTCTAGCTAGGACTTCCACTCCAATGTTGAATAACATGGTGACAATGGTCATCCTTGTCTTGTTCCCGATCTTAGTGGGAAGGCTATCAGTCTTTCACCACTGAGTATGATGTTACCTGTGGGATTTTCATAGATGCCCATTATCATGTTAAGGAAATTTTCTTCTATTCTTATTGTTCTGTTTTTATTAAAAAAAAGGTGCTGGTCTATGTCAAATGCATTTTCTGTTCCAATTGAAATGATCATGCGTGTTTTTCTCTTTGTTCTATTAATGTGGTGCATTACATTAATTGATTTCCTTATGTTGAACTACTCTTGTATTCCTGGAATAAATCACACTTGATCATTGTGCCTAATTCTTTTAATGCACTGTTTGATTTAGTTTGACAGTAGTTTGTTAAGGATTTGTGCATCTATATGCATACAGGATATTGGTCTCTAGTTTTCTTTTCTTGTGGTATGTTTATCTGACTTCAGTATTAGAATGATGCTTGCCTCATAGAATAAGTTAGGAAGTGTTTCCTCTTACATATTTTGGATGAGTTTGAGCCGGATTAGTACATATTCTTCTTAGAATGCTTGGTAAAATTTACTAGTGAAGTTGTCTATTCCTGGGTTATCTTTTTTGGCAGGTGTTTGGTTACCAATTCAATCAATAATTATGGGTCTGTTGAGATTTTTCATACTTCTTGAATCAGTGTATGTAGTTTTTCTGTTACTAGAAATATGTACATATCATTGAGGTTATCTAATTTGTTTGCATAATATCCTCTTATATACCTTTTTATTTCTGTCATGTCAGTGGTAATATCCCCACTTTCATTCCTGATTTAGCTGTTTTCGTCCTCTTTCTCCTTTTCTTTGTCTGGATATCTATAAATTTGTTGACTTTATTGATCTACACAAAAAATCAACTTTTGTTTTTCTTTATACCATTCCTTTTTTAATTCTCTATTTCTCTTATCTCCACTCTAATCCATGCTATTTCCTTCCTTCTGCTTATTTTGGATTTAGTTTGCTCTTCCTTTACTTCAGGTGTAAGATTGGGTCTCTGAATTGAGATATTTCTTCTTTTCTTATGTAAACATTTAGAGCTATGCTTTCCTCTCAGCACTAGTTTTGCTACATCTGATTACTTTTGGTATATTTATGTGTTTTCATTTTGATTTCCCTGAAGATATTTCATAATTTCCCCTTTGATTTCTTCTTTAACCAATTGGTGGTTTTAGAGTATGTTGTTAAAATTCCACATATTTGTCAGTTTCCAGTTATTGTTTTCTAGATTCATTCCACTTTTGTCAGAAAAAGATATATTGTAATATTTATTTTTTTAAAAAAATTGCTGAGTATTTTTGTGACCTACTATTTGGTTTTGCTGGAGAATGACCCATGGCACAATAGAGAAGAATGTTTATTCTCCTGTTGCCTGGTGAGGTATTTTTATACATCTGTTAGGTTTAGTTGGTTTAAAGTATTTATTTAAATTATTGTAAAAACTATTTCCTTAGTTGTCTAGTCATGCTATCCTCCATTACTGAAAGTGGTGTATTGAAGTTCCCTATTATTGATATTGAAAAGTCATTTTCTCCCTTCAAAACTGTTATATTTGCTTCATATATTTTGGGGATCTATTTCTCTCTCTCTCTCTCTCTCTCTCTCTCTCTCTCTCTCTCTATATATATATATATATATATATATATATATATATGTAACTGTTATGTTTTCTTGTTGGATTGACTCATTTTTCAGTGTATAGGGTTCTTTTTTATCATTTTAAAAAGTTCTTTATTTAAAGTGTATTTTATCTGATATTACTATTGCTACTCTAGCCTTTTTTTGAATATTATTTGCATGGAATATTTTTCCCATCCTTTCAATTTCAACCTACGTGTATATTTTAATTTAGAGTGAGCCTCTTGTAAACAGCATAGAGTTGAGAAATTTTTTTGCATTCTGCCAATCCATGGTTTTTGAATGAAGGGATTAATCCACTCATATGTAAGGTAACTATTTGTGGCAGTTTGGTAATGTTTATGAATTTCAAAAATAGATATTGGATTGTGTTTGTAAATTGGTCTGTTCCTCTGGGCATATTAGATTACATTAAATTCAGAAGTTTCACTTTTACTTTATTAAATTATGATTAGGGCTTTGATTTGGCCACATCAGTAGGTGAGTGGAGACTCAGAGAAAAATCAACACAGCAGAGGACAGGGTTATATTTTTGATGCTGGAGCCCTGGGAAGTAAACACAGAAAAGAAGAACACAGAAGAAGAGAGACAGCTCATTAATATGGTAGAGACCCTGTGAAGAGAGATAAGCCTGATAGTTTACTGAGCAGGTGAACCAGGAAAGAAACAAGCCCTGGGGGGAGAGATGAGCTTTATACCAGGCTACAGCTGAGATTGGAAGAAGCTGGGACCACAGAAACTTAAGAGGAAGAAGGAAGGCTGAACCTTAACAGACATCAGCTGCCATCTTGATCCAACATGTGGCCAATGACCTGTAGTGACAAAGTATCTCTTATGGTACCTTGAGTTGGACTATTTAGGGCCTTGTGACTGTAAGCTTCTATCCCAAATAAATACATTTTATAAAAGCCAACAGAGTTCTGATACTTTGCATCACCAACCTTTGGCTGACTAATACACTATTGATAGTTCAGGACTTTCTGCTGACTTTTGCTATTTGGTCTGCAACAGTCTTAGATGTTTTTGTACCCTGATTCATATCATTACTACCTATATTTATATTTATTTGATTTTTTGTAGTGAACTATTCTCAGTCCCTTCTCATTTACTTCTGTCATATATTTTCTTTGTTGGTTATTCTGGGTCTTAAATTTAATAACCTAAATCCATAAAAATCACATTTGATTTGATATCAACTAAAATTCATAAAACACACATATACTATTCCTATACCCTTTTTTTTATACCTTTTAAAATTCTACTATTTTTATTATTTCTTTACTTAGGGTTCACTGTTTTTATAATACAGTTCCATGGATTTTAGAAAAAGCTTTTTATTTTAAACTCTATCTTTATGGATTGTGTGTCCCAAACCGTGTATCATTGTTATTTTTTATTCATTTGTATTTTAAAAATTTTACCTCAGGTCTTTGTTTCCTTATGCCATTTAATCTGCTGTCTAGTGTCCTTCCCCTTTAATCTGGTGTTATCATTTAGCATTTTTCATAGGGCATATCTAATGGTGAATATCTCCTTCAGCTTTTGTTTTTCTGGGAATGCCTTAATCTTTGCCTCATTTTGAAAGGCAGTCTCACTGGATATAAAATTTTTGTTTGGCAATTCTTTTCTTTCAGCACTTTAAAAATTTCATCTCACAAATGTCTTTCCTCATGATATCTAATTAGAAATTGGCACTTTATCTAGTTAAGGCTCTTTCGTACATGGCTTGTTACTTTTTTTTTGCAGGTTTCAGAATTTGTTCTTTGTCCTTCATATAAAGCAGTTTGACTAAAAAGTGACTGGGTAGGGTTCTCCTTGTGTTTCTATTGTTTGGAGTCTGTTGGGGCCTATGAATGTGGATATTTACATCTATCATTAAATTTGGGAAGTTTTCTTCCAATATTTCTTCAAATATTCTGTTTGCCTTTTCTGTTTCTATTCTCCTTCTGGGATTCCCAAAATGTCTATATTGGTATGCTTGATGGTGTCCCACAGGTGTCTTAGTCTGTATTTATTTTCTTTCATTCTTTTTTTCTTCTCCTAAGCCTGAATCATTTCAATTGCGTTATCTTCAACTTCACTGACTCTTTCTCCAGCCAACTCCAGTCTGCTCTTTGAACCTTCTAAGAAATTTTTAATTTTAATTATTGTGATGTTCAACTCCAGTATTTATGTTCAGTGCCTTTTAATAATTTAAATCTCTATATTGAGAGTCTCATTTTATTCTTTTATTGTTTTCCTGATACACATTGTTTTCTGTCTTTTCCTTTAGTTATTTGAGTTTTTTTTTTTAAGATTTCATCCTTTATACCACAAGTCTAGTATTCTTTGTTGACTGTATCTGAAGTTTTATCTTCTTTCGTTGTATTTGCCATCATTTCCTGTTACTTTTTTTGTCTTTTAATCTTTCATTGCACACTATACATTTTAATATTTTAATGTATTAACTATGGAATTTAGTCCCTGAAATGAGTGTTTCTTTTTCTATTTCTTTATTATTTTTATTTATTTTTATTTTTATTTTTTCATTGTGGGTAAAAATCAAATTTTTCACAATACATACAAATATTTGTAAAATGATATATAAATACGTATGCATATATGTGCATTTGTTTA
>JAQZBX010067570.1:0-15906 GCA_029593785.1 Cabassous unicinctus
TCTCTACTAATTAATAGCTATTGATTGATTTAATAAATCAGATTAAAAAAAGAGCTACATATCTGATTTGAGTCTGTAACCTACCCCTTAGGTCAATGTATCAAATTAATCACCAAATACTTTATCTGCTTTTTCTTGAGTAATTGTCTCTTCTTCAAAAATGAGAATAATAGAAGAAACCACACATAATTGAAAGAATTATTATATAAAAACATTAGTATGAGATATTTCACAAAACACTATAAATTCTTATGAATATGACCAACGGAAACAAGTGATCATAATCATTATTCATATGGGTAATAGCAAACATTATTAAATATTTTAAAACAGATTTAGATAAATACAATATTGATAAATTAGAATTTTTATAGTTATAACCATCAATTCTAATTTTTCTACATATGAAATTGAAATATGATTGAAATTAGTCCTTAAAAAGATAATTAATTTTGAAAGAATAATTGTTTGAAAAAATATTTGTTCATGATTTAAAAAGCCTCAAGAAAATCACTTCCTAATAGTTGAAGTTAGAGAAGCTATTGTTGTAAAGGAGATTTCAGAAATATCTAGAAAAGTGCATAGGAAATAGATCTAGATGGAATCTTAGGGCTTCACTAATACTGGAATTCTTGGCTGATGAATGGAATGATGCTCTGTGAAGCTGTAATTTCACATGGAATGCTTTTCATAGATACTCTGAAGGTAAGTAGATGAAGTAGAGTGAGAGCAAATGAAATCTGATTACATACTTCCATATATGGAAGTATAGAATCATTTAGATACTGGATCAAATAATACCTTTATAGATGATGTTGCAAAGGTTGAAAGGAAGTGCTTACACACATGTCTTATTGATTAACTGATGTGGAAGAGTGTTGAGGAATTATCTATCTGGCATCATTTGGATTAACAACATTCTCAGAAGTACCTAAGAACCACTCATTAATTTGTTCAAACATTGCCTATATCAGAGGTTCTTAACACAGGATCCATGAGCTTGAATTGAAATTAAAAAAAAAAAACAAACATTACTCTTCTGGGGACAAGGTGTGGTGAGATACATTTACCAAATAACACACAGTATCATGTGGACTTAGTAAGTGGTCCAGAGTTTTCACCAGACTTTCAAAGGGATCCATGGAACAAAAATGTTTAAGAACCCCTCATCTATTTAATAACACCAGAAAAGAGGATACCACAGAAGTTATACCAGCCTCCTGGTCCATGAAGAGAATCAGTAAAAACTGTGGATTGTTCCAAAAAAATGACTTTGTAAAAATATGTCAGAATTGACTATTCAATTAAAAAAAAAAGAAAAAAAAATAAACACTGGATTTTCTCAAGCAGAGCCTGAAAAGATAATTTACAGAAATATGTAAATGTGACAATAACTGAAAGATTGTAGAACTTTAATCTCATATTAAATGCTTTCGGGTACAGTATATAGGTATTTCAGAAAAGTTGAGAAAGAAAATCCAAAGACATATTTGTAAATTCACTGATTTTGAAATATTCTATTTTCTGCAATTCCTTTTTGCTGACTTTCTGGTAGAAGTCGTATATTGATGTTTATGAATGCCTTATATTTGTGAGTATTGTGGATTGCTTCCGTTTTGCATTTTAGCAGCATCTTTTCACTAGCTATATCCTTTGACTTTAGGGAGCCAGCATCATATTTGCTGACATGGCCAACTTCCCTACCATCACAGAATTCTTCCTCATGGATATCTCAAGCTCCTGGGAGATACAGATCTTGAAAGTTCTGCTGTTCTTAGTGATTAATCTAGGAGCTTTTGCTGGGAATCTTCTAATTGTAACTGTTATTGTGACAGACACACATCTGCAGTCTCCAAAGTACTTCTTTATAAGCAATTTATCCCTCATAGATCTTTGCATATCAGTTAGTGTTCCCAAAGCAATTGTGAATTCTCTAACAGGAAGAAAATCAATCTCACTCAAAGAATGTGCTGCTCAGATTTTATTTTATATATGTTTTGCATCTATAAAGCTTTCTTTTCTTGTGTTGATGTCTTATGGCCGTTATGTAATCATTTGCCATCCTCTGCATTACGGCCTCACCATCACCCCACATCTGTGCACAAAAGCAGCTTGTAGTTCATGGGCAAGTGGGCTGATCTATTCTACCATCCATACAGCAACCATGTTGACGTTTCCCTTTACAAAGTCTAATGTGATCCATCAATATTTCTGTGAAGTACCTCAAATTTTGAGTATCTCGTCTTCAGATGTTCAATTTTCTGAGTTTGTGGCCCTAGGTATAAGTGCTTGCATGGTTTTATTACTATGTTTATGTCATATATTAATATATTTTCAATGGTATTTTGGATGCATTCTATGGAAGGCATAAGAAAGCTTTATCCACCTATACCCCTCAGTTGGGGATTCTCCTTTTGTTTGTAATTTCTGGGTTGATTGCTGTTTTAGGTCTTGTTGCAAATGAAGCATCTTTAAAAATTCTTCTGACAGCCATGTTCTACACCCTAGTGCCACCATTTATATATTCTATCATCTATAGTCTGAGGAATAGAGAGCTTAATGCAGCTCTAGGCAGAATGTTCCACAGATATTCTAAGTTTTCACACAGGAACTTTTGGAAAGAAAACAAAAATTGTTAAAATAATACAATTTGGGAGTAGTTTTATTTCTATTTGAAATGTTATTAAATTTGAATCTCTTCTTTTAAAATCTCTAGATTTTAGATGTTTCTTTTTATGTTGTTGTTTACATATGTAATATCAAGCTATAAATCTCATATGACTTATTCAATGCTATATGTATATAATTCATGTATGTGTATTGAAAAGATTAGAACTTATTACAGTTTGTCAAAATGTTTTGTTTGGGATAATTTTGAGTAGCAAAAAAGAGGAAATAATGACATTATTTAATAAAGACCATGTCTTATGTATCAAGTACTTCATCATACCCTCTACACTAGAGAAAACTTCATGGTACTATATACTGCCAAAGTGGAAGAATATAGTGAATTGTTTGGGTTAGAGGACCCTACAGTTTAAATTGTTCTTCTTCTATTTGCTTTTTTACACTGGGCTGGTCTAAGTAATAAAGTTATTAAAACTGAGAAACATCTGAGGAATTGAAGATAAGATAATGCATTTGGCTATCCCCTGCTAAAGTTGGAAATCTTGAAGAATTGTTAGTCTCACTGAAAAATTGGATTAGAAAAGTCCTGACCTTCCATTCAGAATATGTTTTGGAAATGTTTTGTCTGTCTGTCAGTTCTGAAGGAAAAGAATTGTAACATGCTCTATTCGTTCAATCTATCTGCATGATTAAAAATAAGATATCATTAGTTACAGTGTGGAATGAGATGAGGCAATGAATGGTATCAAAATTTACCTACAGAACACATGGTATTGCTTATACTATATTATACAGTTATCCTACCAGATAGGACATACATTCCTACGCTCTCAATATGAAAATAATTTCATTTTCTGAATTTTAATGGCTGAGCGAGCATTCTTGTGCTAAAAATATATTAACATTCTTATATTTCAGACTTGAATCACATATCGGCTGCCTTTCCAAATTAGAATCCTTGTGGAGAAAAGAAAATTTAGGAAATTATGCTGATTTAATATCAGCCTGCTACTGCAGAATGGGAACACTGGCTCATTATGACTTAGATGGCATCATTCTATGTAAAAGGAATAATTCAAGGCAATAATTCCATGTAAAAGGAATAAAAGTGCATGAATATCATTACCTCCATGCATCTCATCCAATCCTAATGATCCTAATAAATGTCTGATATTCATTCATAATCATCCAATACTTGAAACTACAGCCTCAAGTTTTCAATATTTCAGTAATCAATGATTCTATCATATTTCTCTATAAAATTAATTCAGTCCTATCTGCACAGCTGTTTTCTGGGAAAAATAGCATTGCATAAAGTTATATTAAAGTAACACTCTTACAAAGGTTGGAAGTTGTATTTCTGCATCTTTGTGTGTGAGAATATGCCTTTGTTTTACAAAACTCCAGATATTTTTAAATTTCCATTGATTTTTAACTGTCAGGTTTCTTGATGAAAGTCATGTGCTATTATGATTCCTCTAGATTTTATTATTTCAGTTTAGTCTATTTTACTTATTTAAGGATTTCTTAAATTCTAGGTTGACATTACTGAGTATGTGCTTTTAATTAATGTACCAGACAAAATATGGGTTATTTCAATCATGAAACTTAGATCTTTCTTCTGTGGATTTTTTAAAATTTGTAATACTTTATTTTTTTAATTTAATTTTTATACCCTGATGAGGACAAACATGTATTTCTTCCATATTTTCAATTCAATTTTATTTATTTTTACTTTATAAGAAATGTTCTTTAAGATAAATTTAAACATCCCAAATAATATAAAAATATAATATATAAGGTGAAGTAAACATAATATAATATTAACAATTTTAAAGGCAACAATTCAGTGGCAGTTGATACATTTACAATTTTGTGACACTCTTTCATTTAATTTTAAAACATTCCATCATCAGTAAAAGTAAAATCCATTACCCATTAAGCATTTTCTCCTCAATATCCTCATTTTTTTTCCCCATACATCAATACATTCTTTGTGAATTTACCCATCTGCAACCATTGTCTATGATTTATTTATTCTGGATATTTTATGTAAAACTTACAATATGTAATATTTTGTGTCCAGCTTCTTTCACTGACCATTATATTTTGGAAGCCCATAATCATACTTTAGTATTTGATTTCAGCAGAATAATATCCCAATTTTATATAATATATCATACATACTTGATTTATATATCCATTTACATAATGAAGCACTTGTGGTTTATAACCAGCCTTTAGATATTGTGAACAGTGCTGCTATTATATTGTATACACATATAGTTGTTTGAGTACCTGTTTTACCTGGGCCATGGTATATATCTATGCATGGAATTTTGGGGTCATATGATAACTTTATGGTTAAAATTTTGAATTACTGCTGCATTGCTACCAAGGTAGCGAAAATATTTTACGTTCTCTCCATCAGTGTATGATGGTTCCAGTTTATCCACATTCTCACAAACACTTACTGTTTTCCATTATTTTTTAATGCAGCCATCATAATGGATGTGAAGATGTAGCATATTGAGTTTAATTTGAATTTTCTTAATGCTTATAATATTGAACATATGTTCATAAGCATGTTTTATTTTGAAGTACCTTATTAAAGTCCTTTTCCCATTTTTAAATTGTGTTGCTTGTCTTTTTTTACTTTGAGTTTTATTTGTTTTTTAAGTAGTACAGATATGTGACCTGTACCTGATACATAATTTGAAAATATTTTCTCCCATTATCTGTGATTTCTTTTTACATCAGTGATGATGTACATTGATGCACAGCAGATTTTCATTTTATGAAGTAAAATTTATTTATTTTGTCTATTGCTCATTATGATTTTGATGTCATAGTAATCCACTGTGAAATTCATTATCATGAAGATTTATCCCTATTTCTTTTTCAAAGAGTTTTATGGTATTAATTCTTACACTGAATTTGCTGATACAATTTGAGTTACTTTTTCTATATCATGTGTGGTAGGGTCCCCACTTCATTCTTTTACATGTTGATTTCCAGTTGTGTCTCATTCATTATCTAGACCCTGATGATCTCTACTTAGCCTATTAGTAAGTCCTTTGCGCTGTTTTTGATAACTTACGCAGGACAAACAAAGTTTTAGAAATAATTGAATAAAAAAATCAAAGAAGAGCTGTGGAAACACCACTAGGCAAAAGAGAGAAATTGTCCAACAGAGTAAAATCAGGAGCGTAATCAGATGCCTAGATATCAGCAAAAATTCCTTATGTGTTAGCTACAGCTCTATGCTATGCAACCAAAGTTGATTGTATAGCTTCTACCCAATTGTGAAAGAGAAAATTGAATTTTTAATTCTCTATCCCATTTATCTTCAATGTAATTGTTTCCCACACTATCCTAGATGTTTGCAAGCAGTTCTGCCTTCAAGTATTCTGGGTGGGTGAGCCCAAGACATATACATGCATACATAAATATGTATGTGTGTATGTATATATGCATATATGTATATATGAAGGAAGAAAAAGATGTAATTAGAAAGAATATAATAGGAAAATAATAAATCTTTCAGACTTTACATATGTAATGTTTGCTATAATTCAAATACAGGAAAGAAAACCACATGAAAATAAATGTAATATGTAAGATCACAAAATGTTTTAAAAGAAGAAACAAAAATATCTTGTTTTATAAATAACATTATGTTTTGTACTTTTAGTTTTGAAGGGAAATTTAAAAAAATATATAACTACAAATATATATGGATCTACCAATTGCCTGGGATGGTAATGAGCATGGAAATACTAATACAGTGCTGGAGTGTGTTTATAGGTTGGAATAGCTGTTTTGGAAAAAATCATTTGACATTGTATCAGTCATCTAGGACCAGAATAAGTTTGAATTAACAAAAATTTTAAGTATGCTGTCATTTTAACTGATCACCTACTGCATTCTTCATTGTATTGTTTTCTAGGCAATTTCTCCATCAAAGATCTTTGCTACATTTCAGTTATTATTCCTTAAATGATTGTGAATTTTCTAACACTCAGTAAATTATTTACTCTCCCAGAATGTGCCACTCAGATTTTCCTGCACTTCTTTTTATTCACAGATTTGGCCTTCCTTGTGGTGATGTCTTATTATCGCTATGTAGCCATTTGCTACTCCCAGCATTATGGGCTCACTGTTACCCAATAATTGTGCACACAGGGGGCCTAAGGTTCATGGGCAAATGGGCTTCTAAATTGTGCTTTTTACACAGGTACAATGTTCAGACTTCCCTTCACAATGTACAGTGTGACCAGCAATATTTCTGTGATTTGCCTCAAATTTTGAGAATTTCAACTTCAGAGTTTTCGAGTCTCTGGCCTTAGCTATCAGTGCTATTATTGTTATATTCTTATGTTCTGATATTTTATATAAGTCATATATTGATATCTTTTCAATGGTGCACAGGATGCATTCTGTGGAAGCCCATAATAAAGCCTTATCCACCTGTACCCCATAGTTGGCAGTTCTCCTTATGTTTGTAATTTCTGGGTTGATTGTTGTCTTTGGTCCCAGTGGAAGTGAAACATCTTTTAATAATCTCACAGCCATGTTCTAAAGCTTATAGTCCCCATTAATGAATCCCATTATCTATAGCCTGTGGAACAGAGAGATTAACAAATCTACAGACCAAATGTTCTACAAATATTTTGATTTTCCAAGTGAGGTTTTCGTGAATAAAAAATTCAGAAAAAATATTGGAAAGATGTTGGTCATATTTTTTTAAATGTTCTTAATGTTGAATATATCAATGTGAAATATATAGAATGTTTTTATCTATATGAACATATGTGATATGAGGAATACAACTCTATGCCATAGCTTTTCAATTCAATAATTTTTGTCATTTATGCATTCATTTGGAAAATATTTTGCACATTATCGAAAAGTTTTGGAAAGTGCTTAGGATGATTTACACCTAAAGTAAACAATGAGCTCATGTGGAGGACCACCGTGACTTTTATGACACTGCCTTAACAATCACCTATAGTTTTAAGAACTTCAAGTGGGCAAGTCTGGAATTAATGACTTGGAATACTATACTCAGAAAATGATCATATATTTTAAATCAAATAGTGAAAACTAGGCATTATCTATTTCATTTCAGGAGAGTGATTATTACTTATAAGCCAGAGGGAAAGATTCATGGAATCAAAAAGGAACATGATTAACATTTAGCATTCTGTTTTATTTGTTTAACATTAAGAATACTTTCATAATTTTGAGTTAGAGTTTAAATTCAATTTGAAAAAAATATCTTTCTTTCTAATTAGCAATATATTAGCCAGTACAACCTGCTGAAAAGAGTTTAAATTCAGAGTTTTAAACTTGGTTCAGCAAAGTGATCAAATATCATTAATTTTTATTCATTTCCTGAAGTTATTGTTACCAAACTTGAACTATAATTGCACTCTTGCTCTTAAATATGTTGATTCTAATTTCACCAATATTGGTTCAATAGAAGTGCAAATATCCCTCAGTGAATCTAACAATAATTGAGAGCTCTATCACTTAAATTCTCCTTTTACATGGGTACCCAAGGGTAATGCATATATATCAGTAATAATATTAAATATTTAATGAATACAGCACATTGAGCCAAGTCTTATTCCCTGTAGCATTAACTATGCTTTTAAAAGAAAATAATCCAATTTAAAATGTATTTTGATGTTGCTCTTCAATAATTTATAACAAGTGTTTCACCAAAATACAAGGTGTCAGTGGATGGGTGATGTATGGGACTCATGTATAAATTTATGCATGTTTATTTTATTTTATAAGTCCACAACTTTTACTATATACTTATTGTTTATATATGTTCATGTATTAATGATATACTTCAATAATATATATATATATTTCTTTTAAAAGTCCATATCCTAAGATCAATCATTTCCATGTATTTACCTTGAAATATTTCAAGTCATAAATATATATTTTTTTTAATTTAGGTATATATAGCAGATTAAATTACATATCTCAGAAAAAACTTTCTTAATTCTACTTGTGAATAAGACCTGTCAAAGATAAAATTTTTAGTGAAGGTGTTTTCAACTGAATCAGGATGGAGCTTATCCTGTTACTGGAAACCTTAAAAGAGAGAAAGCAACAGGAAGGATCCATAAATAAAAGTCAGGTGGTAGAGGGAAGAGAAAGGGGAGGACATTGGCATGTGACCAGAATCCAGGACACCACAAGGATTGTCAAGCCATCAGTACACCACCAACACCTGGAAGAAGCAAGCCTCCAAACTCTGAAACCATTCAACAGTAAATTCCCATTGTTAAGAAAACCCACTGTGTGGTATTTGTCATAATAGCCAGTAACTTAAGACACCATTATCATTTTAAGGATATCCTGTTCTCCCAGCACCATTTGTTGAAGAGACAATTCTGATCCAGTGAGTGGATTGCCAGCCTCGTTCAATAACAATTGGCTATAGATGTGCAGGTCTATTTTTGAACTATCAATTCTATTCCATTAGTCAATATTTCAATCTTTATGCTAGTACCATGCTGTTTTGACCACTGTAGGTTTGTAATATGGTTTAAAGTCTGGAATTGTGAGGCCACTGGCGTCATTCTTTGAAAGATATTTATGGTAATTGGGGTTACTTTCCCCTCCAAATAAGTTTTGTGTTTGATTTTTCCATTTTTGCAAAGTATGCAGTTAAGCTTTTGATTGGGATTGTGTTGAATTTGGAAATAAATTTGGGTGGAATTGACATTTAATGATAATCTTCCAATCCATGAGCACAGAATGGTCTTCCAATTATTGAGGACCTCTTTGTTTTCTTGTAGCAATTTTTTAAAATTTTCTGCATGCAATCCTTAAAGCCCTTGGTTAAATTTATTCCTCAGTATATGATTCTTTCAGTTGTTATTAAAAATGAAATTTTTTCTTGGTTTCCTCCTCAGGTTGCTCATTACTAGTGTATAGAAACACGACTGATTATTTGTATATTGATCTTGCATACTGCCACTTTGCTGAACACATTTTTTAACTCTGCAAGCATTGTAGAGTTTTGGGAACTTTCTGTATACCAGATCATGTAATCTAATAGTGAAGTTTTACTTCTTCCTTTCTAATTTGGATGCCTTTTATTTCTTTTTCTTGTCTAACTCTTCTAACTAGAATTTCTACCTCATGTTGAATAACAGTGGTGACAGTGGCCATACTTTTCTTGCCCCACATCTTAGAGGAAATCTTGCAGTCTTTTACTATTCATTATTGTAACTGTGGGTTTCTCACATATGCCCTTTATCAGGTAGAGGAAATTTCCTTCTCTTCCTGTCCCTCAAAATGTTTGTATGAAGAAAGAATTCAGGGTTTTGTCAAATGAGTTTTCTACCTCAATCAAGATTATCATGAGGTTTTTGCAGTTCAATTTGTTAATGTGTTGCATTAATGCAATTTTTATATTCAACCTTCCTTACATACCTCAGAAAAAGCTACTAGATCATGGTGTATAATTCTTTTAATATGCTGGTGCATTTCATTTGTAATAGTTTGTTGAAGATTTTTGCATCTATATCCATTAGAGTAAATCATCTGTAATTTTCATTTCTTATACTCATCTTTACCTGCCTTTGGTATTAGGTGATGTTGATTTGTAGAGTGATTAGGTCGTGTTCCCTCCTAGTTAATTATTTTGGAAGAGTTTCAGCAGGATTTGTCTTAATTTTTCGAATGATTGTTAGAATTCACTGGTAAAGCCATAAGGTCCTGATCTTTTCTTAG
Organism: Cabassous unicinctus; assembly: GCA_029593785.1. Taxonomy (NCBI): domain Eukaryota; kingdom Metazoa; phylum Chordata; class Mammalia; order Cingulata; family Chlamyphoridae; genus Cabassous; species Cabassous unicinctus. The sequence continues at coordinate 10,393 of JAQZBX010067570.1, forward strand.
TTGGAAGGTATTTGATGACTGATTCAATCATGTTACCTGTGTTTGGTTTGTTAAAGTCTCTTAATTCTTCTAGAATCATTGTTGTTTTTCATGTGTTTCTAGAAATTTGTTCATTGCATCTATGTTGCTAATTGGTTGGCAATAATTTGCTCATATTATTATCTTATGATCTAATTATTTCTGTAGGATTGATAGTAATGCAAACCCAATATTCCAATTTTGTTTATATGCATATTTTATCTTTTTTTTCTTCAATCTAACAATGATGGTATCATTTTATTGGCCTTCACAAAGAACATGTTTTGTTTTTGTTGTTGTTGTTACTTCTATTTCTTAATTCTCTATTTCACTTATTCTCTAATCATTGCTATTTATTTCTTTCTGCCTACATTGAGATTAAGTTTATGTTCTTTTTCTAATTCCTCCAGGGGTTCACTTAGGTCTTTGATTTTAGCTCTTCCTTCTTTTTTAATGTATACATTAATGATATTTATTTCCCTCTCAGCATTGCCTTAACTGCATCCTATAACTTTTGATATGTTGTATTCTTGTTTTCCATTGTCTCAAGAAATTTACTGATTTCTCTTGCAACTTTTTTCTTAATCCACTGATTGTCCAAGTGTATATTGTTTAACTCCCATCTATTTGTGAATTTTCTACTTCTTTGCCTGTTATTTATTTCCAGCTTCATTTCATTATGGTCAGAGAATGAGCTTTGTGTAACATCAGACTTTTATAAATTTTGACACATGTTTTGTGACGCAAAATTATGTCTATCCTGGAGAATGATCCATGAGCATTATAGATGAATGCATACCCTGCTGTTTGGGGCTGCAATGTTCTCTATATGTCTATTAGGTCTACTTCATTTAACGTATTATTCAGGATCTCTTTGTCTTTATAGATCTTCTGTCCAAATAGTCTTTCTTTTGCAGATAGTGTTTTTTAATACTTTTCAATTTTTAAAGATACTTAGATTACATAAATGTTACATAAAAAATATAGAGGATTTCCATATGCCCCATTCCCTATCCCTCCCACACTTTCCCACATTAGCAACATCCTTCATTAGTGTAGTAGTGTTTTGATGTTGTCAAGTATTAGTTTAGAGAGGTTTATGTCTCCCTTCAATTTTTATTTTTTTAAAATTTTATTTCTTTTGTTTTGTTTTCCTTATACTTTATAGTTTTATGTTTTCCCTTCAGCTTTGCCAGTGATTGACTCATGTATTTTGTGTCCACCTGCTTAGGTGTATAAATATTTATTGCTGTAATTTCTTCTCAGTGGATTATACCTTTTATTAATATACAATGTCCTTTTTCATCTCTTACAACAGTTTTGCATTCAAAATCTATATTTATCTGATATTGATATAACTATCCCAGATAGATTTTTGTCATTGCTTGTATGAAATATCTTTTTCCATTTCACTTTCAAACTCTTTCTGTCCTTGTTTCAAAGATTTATCTCTTGTATATCACATATAGATGGATCATAAATTTCTATACATTCTACAAATCTGTATCTTTTGTTTGGTGAGCTTAATCCATTAGCATACAATGTTATTATATTACTGTAATGTCATTGCTTACTGCAATGATTTTAGCTTTTATATTTTATGTCATTACTTATGTTTTTCTTTTTATGCATTTAGCTACTGATAATCTTCATTTCTACACTCTCCTCCAAGCCTCTCTTTCTTATGTTTTTCTTTCAGCCTGCAAATGTCTCTTTAGTATTTATTTTAGGGCACATTTCTTGTTGAAAAAAATATCTCTCTGTTTTTATTTACCTGTGAATATTTTAAACTCTTCTTTTTCTTTCAAGGACAGTTTAACAGATAAAGGATACTTAGCTTGCATTTTTGTCTTTTTCTCTTTCAGTACCTTAATTCCCCAAGACTCTGCTCATTTTTTCAAATATTTTCTCTAAATTTTGTTATATCATTATGATTTCAAATGTCCTATTTTCCAATTTGCTGATTCTTTCTTCTGCCTGTTCAAATTTACTATTGCATGATTATAATATTTTAACCTCTTCGATTGTGCCTTTCATTCTTTTACATGCTGTTATTATTCTTCTCATACTTTAAAATTCTTTTTTTTTCACCCAGTTTCTTTGTATTTTCTGTTATCTATTCAGCCATATTTTCATTCATCTCCTTGAATTGATTTAAGAGATTTGTTTAAACACCTTTCATTAAATTGTTCAAAATTCTTTGTCTCTTCCAAATTTTTAATATGTTCCTTTTACTGAGCAATAGCTTCATGTTTCTTACTACAGCTTGTAATTTCTTTTCTAATGTCCAGACATCTGATTATCTTGATGATTTTACTCTGATGGTCAGTTTCTTGCTCTTTCCTAGTCTTTTATTGTCTCTGATTTGACATTTGATTCAACTTATTATAACATTTAAACTTGCCTGTGTCTAACTGATCATATTTATTCAACTTTTCTACATCTGATTCTTGTCCCAAATATTTGATACAATTTTTAAGATAGAAGTGTCTGTGAAACTGTTTCACTTCAAGTAGAAAACTTATTTTCCTCTATTCCTTCCCAGGAGGATTTGATCTGTTATATTGGTTTTTGTTTTGCCTCAAAGCTGTTTTTTTTTTTCCCCCATTCAATGTCTCTATCTACTTTTGCTTAGAGCACAAGTTCTGGGATGATATTAACTCTGGAGAGGAAAATTACAAGGCAGTGTTCCCCAGCCAAAACTGAGCTAGGGTCTCATGAATATAGTACAGACCAGTTTCAACGTGCCCTTGGAGAGGAACTGGAAAGATTCAATAAGGCAATTTGTCAGCTCTCTGGAGCTCCACTATCACGGTCTGCCCAACAGATCGTGCACATAAGCCAAGTGTTCTATGCAGCCTTAAGGAGACATTGTGTCTTTAAACCTTCACTGGCACCCTGTCTGTTGGGGTGGTTCATGTCCAGTACAGGCTAAAACAGTGGTTCTGATCTGATACAGCAATCTAAATTTGCCAATTAGAAGCCATGATAATACAGTGTTTCTGCAGCTGTTCTTGGGAAAGAGGGATTCTATATCCCTTTACATCTGCAACCACAAGCCTGCAACCATAGCTAATGCATGTTGCTTTGAGAGTGACATCGGTGAGAAGAGCCAACACAGAGAAAGCTTTTTTACTGAAGTTTCTCAGTCTCTACCTCTCACTCTTCCCTGAATGTTATGCCATGATCCCCCGGCCTCCAGAAGCCCAGAGTATGTAATTCAGGCAGTTTCTTCCTGTCCATGAGGGGTTTTTGTAGGAAGATTGAATCTTGGAACTCCCTACAATACCACCTTCACCAAAAGCCTTTAAGAGTTGTTTCTGAAGTTCAATTTGGACAGAATCTATGATAAGATGGATGAGGGAAGTTTGGGAATGGATGGGTGATAGTATTGCATTAACGTGAATGAGGTCAAGGTCTAGTGTATGTCTGAGCAGGGTTGGGGTTTGGGCTGATATAAACATCTTCCAGTATTGGTTTTAGGTTGAGATAAATCTCATCTTTCTCCTGTGGTTCATTTCTCTCTCAGGGCTCATTTCTCTCCTGGCTCAGCTGCTCTGTTCTATCCACAAGGTGAGCTGTAGACTCTCAGTCTCTCTCTCTTCCCAGGGTCTCTGCTGTGTCTATGGTGCCACCTCTATTCCTCTGTGTTCTTCTCCTGTGTGGTTATTTCCCAGGGTTCCAGCTCAAAAACTCCATCTCCTCCTCTGCCCTGTCACCTTCTCTGTGAGTCCCAACCTATCAAGGGTGACAGGGACTGAACATACTAGTCATAGACCAATCGAAGCCCTAAAAGTAGTTTAATCATGCTGAGAGGAACAGACCATTTTACAAACATAATCCAATATCTATTTTTGGAATTCATTATGCCAAACTGCGACACTCACTCAAGGAGACACAGAAAGAGAGAGAGAGAGCTCCACAGACACAGCAGAGAAGAGAATTTTGGTCCTTCAACACTGGGGATAGAGATGAGCCATTCATCTGACAGTTTTCAGGTGAGAAATTCCAGAAACAAACAATCCCTATGTCAGTTTGTAGCTGAGAGAAAAGGCAGAGCCCTTACAGAGGTGATGTACCATCTTGCTTCAACACATAGGAATTGACTTTGGTGAGAAATCCACCTTGAGCTGAACTCCTTAGGGCCTTGTAACTGTAAGCATTTACCGCGAAATAAATGCCCTTTTTAAGAGTCAACAGTTTTCTGGTATTTTGCTTCAGGACTCCTTTGGCTGACTAATACAGAATTTAGTACTAGAGAGTGGGGTCATGCTTTTGCAATTACCAAAAATCCTTGAATGGTTTTATGAATGTGTAAAGGGTATCTTTGGAGTAATTGTGAGATGCTTGATGGAAAAGGCCTAGATTGCTTTGAAAAGACTGGTGGTAGGAATATGAAGCCTAAAGTTATTTCTGATAAGGACTTAAAAAGAAATGATGAAAATATTATTGGAAACTGGAGGAAAGGAGATGAATGCTTTAAAGGTTTAGAGAATGTAACAAGATTAACTCCTGATGTTATTTGGAAGGCAGAAATTGACAATTATTAGCTTGGACATTTAACCAAAGAGATTTCCAAACTAAATGTTGTAAATGCAGTCTGGCTTCCCCTTGCAGTTTAGAGCCAAATGTTAGAGAAGACAGATAAGCTGATAAGTGAGTTTTGGGATACAAAGAAACCACAAACTGAAATTCCATACCTCTTAAAATCAAGGCCCCAGATGATAATAACTCATTTGAAGAATTAAGAAAACATGGAACTTGTAAGTCAGGTTTGAAAATGAAGTTATCTAGAAAAGACTTGTGGAAATTGCTACTGTTTGATGGCTTAGACCCCTGATTTCTGCATGCTAAACTAACAAGTCATTTGTGAGATCAGTATGAACAAAATCACTGTCAGCCTGGACTAGATTGAATATGGAGGGGAGATGTGGAAGGGAAAATGGCTTTAAGAGGAAAATAATGGAATCTGATCTCTGAAATTAAGATATCTCCTTTGTTTAAGAAATGAACCTCACCCATCTGTACAGAGAGCATGATTTTGTACCAGAATTTGAAGAGGGTGGGTGTTCTAGCCCAATGTTCAAGGAGAGTTGTGTTCCCCAAGCTACAGAGAACTTGGAACACACTCCCCAAGGGTTTGTGAGAGTGAGGTTGCCATCCCTGAGCTCTGGGAGGGGTGGGCCTTTTCCCCATGAGTTGGGAAGAGTGAGGTCACCAACTTAGTGTTATGAGAGTGGTGGGACTGTTCCCCATAGATTAGGAAAGGTCAAGTCACCATATCACTGTTCTGAGCAGATTGGGCTTATATGCCAGTGTTTAGGGAGAATGTTGCCATCACCTTTCTGTACTAAGGGGGTTTAGACTCTACCCCAGAGATTGGGTAAAATGTGGCGATCACCCCAATGTTTTTGAAGGGTGAGATCTGGGGCTCAGTTGCCACCCAGATGTTTGGTGAGGCTGGAACAAAGAAAATGGCCTTTGGACAAGACTGTG
>JAQZBX010067571.1:0-15908 GCA_029593785.1 Cabassous unicinctus
TACCACCTCCCCTGCCGCTTGCGCTTGCTGTCTGCTTTCCGTGTCCATTCGCTGTGCGTTCTTCTGTGTCTACTTGTCTCCCTTTGTTGCGTCATCATGCTGCGTCATCATGCTGCGTCATCCATGGGCACGGGCCGTCAGCTCTCCAGGGACACGGGCCAGCTTGCCTTCACCAGGAGGCCCTGGGAATCGAACCAGGGCCTCCCATGTGGTAGACGGGAGCCCAATCGATTGAGCCACATCCGCTTCCCCCCTCTGCCTCTTTTTGAGACCACCAGTGACCTCAGGAAGTGAAACTGCTTGCATCATTGGGTTTCAAGAACTTGTCCTTCAAGCCAGTCAAATTTGGCAACAATTATTGGATTTGAATTTTCTGGGGAGGGTCCCAACAAGGCTAATACTATTTCTTCCATACATTTGGGGGCCCAGGAATTGTTGAGTATATTAATAAGTACTCTACTTATTCTACTTCCATATAGTTGGATTAAATACATTTTATGAATTAAAATCTTGTCTTTATGAAGTCATTTTTATTATTACACCTTATACCCAATCCAGCTCCCAAATGAGGCCTTTGGGCAATAGTTAGGGACACAGCATGTCTCAGAGGAGGCACCCAAGGCACAAAAAGGTGAGAAACAGGGACACGGGGACACAGCTGAACACAGTGGGCCTGGGTGGCCAATTGCCATTGGACCAGAGCAGGTCATGCAGGGGTCACAACCTCCTCGGGCCTCTAGGCTGGCCCCAGAGCTTGCATCATAAGGTGTAAGGAAGGGCCAAACTGCACCATGCCATTCCAGTCCCTCCATGAAGAAGGCTGGCTCCTCCGTGTGCTCCCCAATGTGACAGAATTAGACTCAGTTGTGGTTTCTCTACACATGCCTCTTCTGTCACTTCTATTTATAGTTGGTACTGGAGTTGGTAGGTGTACCTCCAAGAGACTTGAATCTTTGGGTTGTCCATGTGCCAGCTGGGCCCTGAGCCTCAATGGAGTTGCAACACTTACTCTCCAGTTCATTGGACTCACCGAGGACAACTAACAAGGAGGTGATGATGGACAACCGCCATACCAAGGAACCAAGAGAGTCTACAACTGCAAGCAAGAGAGTCCCATCCATCAGCTGTATGGGACTGAAGCCCCCTCTCAATTAGAGGTAGAGTGGACATCACCATCCCAGAATCCTCAGGATTGGGAAATGAACTATGGAATAGAGTGGACTTACTGGTATTCTACTATAGACTTATTGTGATTCCAGCAATGGAAGAAATTATGTCATTGATGTGGAAGCAGGGGACACTGGAGGTTCTGAGGTCAGGGAGAGGGAAATCAGGTATGATACGGGGGCATTTTCGGGACTTGGGAATTGACCTGAGTGACATTGCAATGACAGATACAGGCCACTATATATCCTACCATAACCTACAGATTGAGTGGGAGAGAGCGTAAATTACAATGTAAACTATAATCCATGCTCAGTGGCAATGCTCCAAAATGTGTTCATCAATTGCAATGAATGTACCACTCTAATGAAGGATGTTGTTAATGGGGGTAAATGTGGGCGGTGTGGGGAGCGAGGCTTATGGGAATCCCCTATATTTTTTATGTACATTTATGTAATCTAAGTATCTTTTTTAAAAAAATTAAAATGAAAAAAAAAACCCAGTGGCCAAAAAGCAGTGCAGAAGACAGGCAGACCTTGGTGGAAGAAAATCCTGATTTTAGGAAAGGGTATCCTCTCAACAATGCATCTTGGGCATGTCATTGAACCTCTATTGGACTTTGATTTATTTCCTCCTTCAAAGAAGGATCTGGATTAGCTGACCTCTGGGGTCCCTCAAGAATTCTGTAGTAAGGTCCCTAATCTTTGAGTCATTGCAGCCCTCATCGGAATCCCCAAGTTGATGAAACAGCGAGGAACCAAGGGCTATACTACAGATTTGTGCTGGTATCTAAATGAGCACCTATCAGTTTAACACAATCAGTGGATTATCAAATCAGACACTTTCCCCTAATTAAAAATCATAAATGAAGTGGAAAGAATCACTTGACTCAATAGAAATGCTAGGAGGCACCACACAGGTGTGTTTTGCCACATGCTAAATGAGCACAGAGAGGCTCCCTTAAACACATCAAAGAAAAATTTACCAAGATTAGTCATAATGCAAAGCACTTTCACACACACATGGTATTTTATTTGGCCCTGTGAGGTATATTAGGGTTGCAGAAATTGATGTGCACAGACTGTTAGGCAAAGTCCTTAAACAACTTTCCTGGGTGAGAAAAGTTAAAGGTAGAACCTGCATCTCCTACCTCAGGGGTCTCTGTACCTTACAGGGGGCTTCAGGAACTCCCGATGAATATCTTTAACAGTGCATGTAACTGTTTAGCACTAAGTTAAATATGGCAAGTGTTCTAGTCTGCTAAAGCTGCCGAAGGCAATATACCAGAAATGGGGTGGCTTTTACAATGGGGATTTATTAGTTTATGAGCTTACAGTTCTGAGGCCATGAGAATGTCCAAATCAAGGCATCATCAGGCTATGCTTTCTTCCCGAAGACCAGCTGCCAGCAATCCTGGACTCTGTCACATGGCAATACACATGGTGGCATTTGCTGGTCTCTCCCTTCTCTTCTGGGTTTTTTTTGCTTTCAGCTTCTGGCTTCCATAGCTTTTTCTCTCCTTCTGAATTTTATTCTCTTATAAAAAGACTCAGTGAGAGGATTAAGACCCACCCTGGACCACACCTTAACTGAGGTAACCTAACCAAAAGGCCCACTTATAATAGGTTCACACCCACAGGAATAGATTAGCTTTAAGAACATGATTTTCTGGGGTCTTCAAACTATCACAGCAAGCAACAACCTTGGGTATAGTTTAGAGACCAAGCTCAGGGTAGAACCCTCTGGCTTCAAAGCCAGCTCACCCCTAACCAGATATGATTCTTGCCCAAGGGTTATCTGACCTTACTGCACCTAGAGAATGGAGATACTACTGCCTGCCTCATTGGATAACTGTGAGATTTTAAATGAAACAGAGGCTAGGTGTCAGGCACCTCTTTGTGTCCCCTTGCCTTCCACTGGCACACTTTTTACTTGGTCGTTGTGTGGCAGTCAGCCTCCTGCAGGTGTGGTCTGAGGCAAGTGCCCTCCAGGACCACCAGGCATTGCTTTCCCTCCCATGTTTTCCTGGCGTTCCTGGCAGGGCTCTTCTGGGAACCAGCATTTACACACGTACAATGGAAAATGCCAGGAGGGCAGCTCTAAACCAGCTGGAAGGCAGTCAGTGGGTTACTGCCCCCTTAAGTCTCATGGTGGAAGGTTCTAGATGCATTCTGTGTGGTTCCTCGAAGGATCCCACAGTGACCAGCTCAGAGAGGCGCCTAGTTTGGGCTCTCCCTCCTTCCGTGGAGTCATTTCCCAAAAAGAACTATCTGCACAGGTGCCCTTGTCCCTGACTCACCTTTCTGATGGGAATCTGGGGGCAGCATTATGAAAAGCACATAGCATGCTGCCAAGCACATAATGAGCACTAAAGACACACGCCCTATGATCAATTTTCTGCATATCTGCTATTCACAGTGAAGACAGTACTCCTCCTCTTTCCCCCACTGCTCCTTCTTATGCAATCTCCCTCATCTTGGTTATGGTTACCAACTGGCAGAGAGAAAATGAGAAATAGAGTTGAAAGTGCCAAACTCAAGGGGCAAAGGTCCTTGGGCATAGTTCCCTGAACCCAGGTGTCCAGAGGATGGTTTAGGGCCACCTCATCACTGGGGTTTGGGGTTCTTGCCCAGGAAACCTGGGTGTCTCCCATGATGCCAGGTCAGCTGTTGTCCAAAAAAATATGTTAAGGAATCTTGGGGACTCTGAAAGTAATCTAGTCATTTGAAAAGATCCACATGGTTTCTACTTAAATTTATACCCAACAAGTGATTTAGATAGCAAGGCATTAGCAGCAACACATCCTTTTTTCCAAAGAGCATTGTTAACGGAATAAAAGTAGATTGTCAATAGGACTTTTCATCTCCTTCCCAGATAGTCAGGGAGAAAAAGCCCCTTGCACGATGGAATTATTTTATAATGCTTGTATTGGTTGTGGCTTTCCAGAGAAACAGAATTGACAGGAGATGAAAGACAATAGATAGATGATAGGTAGATGGATGGATGGATGGATGGATGGATGGATGGATGGATGGATGGATAGACAGATAGATAATAGGTAGGTAGGTAGGTAGGTAGATAGATAGATAGATAGATAGATAGATAATCATAAATATATATGTAAATACTAAGAGATTTATTATAGGAATTGGCTCATGTGACCGTGGGAATTGGCAAATCAAAATTCTGTAGGGCAGGCTGCAAGTTGGTAACTCTGATGAAAGTTTTCAGTGAATTCCCCAGGAGAAGTTGGCTGACTGAAGTAAGATGGAAATGCTTCCTTCTAATGCTGAAATCTTCAGTTCTCCCTTTTTGGCCTTCAAATGATTGGGTGAGGCTCCTTTCATTGCTGAAGGTCATCTTTTTTGTTGATGGTAAATGCAATCAGCCATAGATGCCATCAACTAACTAATGATTAAATCCACAAAATACCCTCATAGTAACAATCAGGCCGGTGCTCGCTTGACCAAACAAATGGACACCATGACCTGGCAAAACTGACACAGGAGCTGAACCATCACAGTCCTCTTGTTACTGTGTACTGTCACAGCTGCTTTCCACTAGCTGTCTGAATGCATATATTAAGACCCAATTATGAAAGAGGAGAGCACCCTTTTTTCAGTGTCAGAACCAGCCCTGGAATTCTGAAACTCAATACTATTGTTCTGACCACTCAACCTGGAACTCAAATAAGAGGTGATAGAAAAGGGGGACGCAGAGAAGATGAGAAGGTGGAGGATACTGAGAAGGTTTGTGTGGGGCAGTGGTGTGGGGAGAGGGAAGGGCAAGGTCTTGGCTGGCTGCCTGCCCAAGGTCCCTGTGCCTCCAAAGCACATCCATCAAACTGCAAGTGTCCTTTGTGGCATTTCTCTTTCAAGGGAAACCAGATTACCTTCTAACATGTTATATGGAAAAGCAAAGGGCAAGTCCGATGACCAGCAGTCTGGAGTTGTTCCCTAATGTGCCCGTTGGATAATTGCAACACCTAATCTTGGAGCACTGTTTTTAATTTAGAACAAAACCTTTCAGGACTTTTCTGCTTTCCTTATTCGAAAAAGTTACATTTAAATCTTTAGCATTAAGCATCTTGGCTTTGACATTTAGAATGAATAAATATAATTTTGCTTTGGTATATAGATTCAACTCAATATCAATCAAAATCCCAACAGCCTACTTTACAGATATAGAAAAGTCAATTACCAAATTTATTTGGAAGGGAAAGGGTCCCAAATAGCCAAAAAAAATCACCCTAAAAAAGAAAAGTGAAGTCAGAAGACTCATGCTTCCTGACCTTGAAATGCATTATAAAGCTACAGTGGTCAAAACAGAATGGTGTTGGCATAAAGATAGACACGTTGATCAATGGAATGGAATTGAGAGTTCAGAAATAGACTCTCACCTCTATGGTCAACTGATTTTTGATAAGCCTACCAAGTCCACTTTTCTGGGACAGAACAGTTTTCCAATAAATGGTGCTTGGAGAACTGGATATCCATAACCAAAAGAATGAAAGACGACCCCTATCTCACTCCTTATATAAGAACCAACTCAAAATGGATCAAAGACTTAAACATAAAAAGCCAAGACCATAAAACTCCTAGAAGATAACATAGGGAAACATCTACAAGACCTTGTAGTAGGTGGGGGTCTCTCAAACTTTACACCCAAAGAACAAGCAACAAAAGGAAAAATAGATAAATGGGACCCCCTCAAAATTAAACACTTCTATATCTCAAAGGACTTTGTGAAGAGGGTAAAAAGGTAGACTACACAATGGGAGAAAATATTTGGAAATCACACATCCAACAAAGGTCTAATATCCATGATATATAAAGAGATCCTACAACTCAACAATAAAATGACAAATGACCCGATTAAAAAGTGGGCAAAAGACCTGAATAGACATTTTTCTAAACAAGAAATACAAATGGCAAAAAAACACATCAAAAAGTGCTCAGCATCACTGGTTATTAGGGAAATGCAAATCAAAACTACAATGAGATATCATTTCACACCTACTAGAATGGCCACTATTAACAAAACAGAAAACTGCAAGGGTTATAGAGGATGTGGAGAGATAGGAACATTTATTCATTGCCGGTGGGAATGTGGAAAGGTACAGCCACTATGGAAGTCTGTCTGGCAGTTCCTAAGGAAATTAGATATAGATCTACCATGTGACCCAGCAACTGTTACTAGGTATATACCCAGAATAATTGAGAGCAGTGACAGGAACAGACATCTGCTTACTGATGTTCATAGCGACATTATTCACAATTGCCAAAAGATGGAAACAACCCAGGTGTCCATCAACTGATGAATGGATAAACAAATTGTGGTGTATACACACAATGGAATATTATTCACCTATAAGAAGAAATGAAGTCGTGACAACGTGGATGGACCTGGAGGACATTATGTTGAGTGAAGCAAGCCAGGCACACAAGGACGAATACTGTATGATTTCACTATTATGAACTAAATATAATGAGCAAACTCATGGAGTTAATAGCTAGAATATAAGTCACCAGAGAAAAGAAGGTGGTTAGAGAATGGAAAGCTGAGGTTTAATCTGTGCTGAATGGGTAAAAAGTTGTTTGTAAATAGAAATGGTGAAAGCACATCATAGGATTTGTAATTAATAGCACAAACACATGGGTATAATAGTGGGGGGTTTTTTTGTTATTTTTTTTTTAAGTAATGAAAATGCTCTAGGCTTCTATGGAATATGTAAGTGTTCATCTTGTCATAGTGTGTTATCTCAGTGGGTGAAGACCCACACAATAAACAAGAAAATATCAAACTCCCATCCTGGGGAGTCCCGCCATGTTCTCAATTAAAGGGACAAGAATCCCTCCAGAACATAGGCAGTGCCTGATAAAAGAAAACAAACCAATATGCCAAGCCCTCAATATTATTGCAAGTAACTTTGAATCTTATTCGTCAAAAATTGAAACTTAGTGGTTACCATAGGTTCCAAGGGGTGGGAGAGGAAAGCATAGAATAGATGGAAGAGAGGGCAGTTTAGGGCATTAGAATTGTTCTGCATGAACTTGCAATAATGGATACAGGCCATTTTAAATTTCATCAAAACCTATAAGAGTGTAAAAGTATACAAGTCCTACATGTAAACCATAATGTAAACCATTGACCATGGTTACTAGCAATGCTTCAAAATTTGTACATCAATTGTAACAAATGTACCATCTGCATGTAAAATGTTATCAATAGGGGAGAGTGGAAAAGAAGGAGGGTGTTGGGTATATGGAATCCCTTGTATTCTCTATAAGTCTTTTCTGTCACCTAAAGCTTCTTTGAAGATAAAATGGAAAAATTTAAGACAATGGAGGAATATACAGAAAAAAATGCCACTGTACATACAAGACAACAAATCTGACAGTGATGAAAGACATGTCTAAAGAAAATTTTAATTATTTTTTTAAATTTAATTTTAAAATTTTTTTCTGTATTTCATTATTTTTAATACTATTATTATGATTTCATTTTTTAATTAATTTTATTTGGTTATTTTGTTAGGCTTGTTTTTAGAGAGGTTTTGAATCACAGAAGGGTCACAATTGGAGCAGAGGAGAATCAGTGTTGTGGGGTGCCAGTGATGGGAGGATGCATGGGGAGCAATTCACCTGGGGCATGCCTCTAAGGCATATGAATGTGTTCAAGTGTTCATGGGGCGTTGTCTTGGTGGGTGGAAACCCACACAATAACCAAAAGAATATTGAATTCCCATCCAGGGGAGTTCTGCTACATTCTCTAATAGTATGGCAAAAATATCCCCCAAGTACAAGGGCAGTGCCTAGTGAAAGAAGACAGACCGTTACTCCAGGCCCTTGATATTGATGATTGCAGTTATGAACCTTTTCTTGTGAAATTGAAACTTAGTCTAGTATTATATATTGCCTAAGAGTTACCTCCTGAGGGCCTTGTTGCTCAAATGTGGCCTCTCTCTACGCCAAACTCAGCATACAAAAGCACTACCTTCCCCGCAATGGGGGACATGACTCCCGGGGATGAGCCTCCCTGGCACTGAGGGATTATTACCAAGAGCCAATTAGCAAAGCATCTGGAAAATACTTTGACCAAAAGGGAGAAATGGTAAATACAAAAGAGTTTTTATGGCTGAGAGATTTCAAAGTAAGTTGGGAGGTCATTCCAGAGGGTACTTGTGCATGTCTCAGCAGGATCTCATTGACTGCCACAGTAAACAGTGCTTCAAATAGCAGGACACCTGAAGGCTCTAGAGACATCCAGACACTATAATCAGAGAAGACAAGCTCAGGAATTTGGCACCCTGTCAGCAGGCCTGACTTTGGAATTTATGCTCCCCAGTGTAATAGAGTTAGACTCATTTATAGTTTCCCTGCACATGGCTCTTCTGCCCCTTTTAGCTGAACCTATAATCAGCACTATACTTGTTAAATATGTGTCCCAGAGACTTAAATCTTTGGTCCATCCACATGCCAGTTGAGCCCTGATTCTCAGCAGAGTTGCACACCTACTCTCCAGTTCACTGGACTCACTCAGGACAACTAACAAGGAGATGACAATGGACAACGCCCATCCCAAGGAACAGAAAGTGTCTACAACTGCAAGAAAGATAGTTCCATCCATCTGCCCCATGGAATCCAAGTCCCCCCTCAGTTAGAAACAGTGGGTATCACCACCTCAAAATCCTCAAGATTGGGGAATGAACAATGGACTAAAGTAGACATTATTATTCTATTATAGATTTCTTATTCTAGCAATGGAGGAACTTTTATCATTGGTATAAAGGCAGTGGCTACTAGAAGTTCTGAGGGGAGGGAGAGGGAAGAATAGGTGTAATATGGGGGCATTTTTAGGACATTGGAATTGTCCTGCATGATATTGCAATGATGGATACAGGCCATTATATACTTTATCATAACCTACAATATTGTACAGGACAGAGTGTAAACTATAATGTAAACTATAGTCCACAGTTAGTAGCAATGCTTCAATATGTGTTCATCAATTGTAACAAATGTACCACACTAATAAAGGATGTTGTTAATGTGGGAAAGTGTGGGAGGGGGAAGGGGTGGGACATATGGGAATCCCCTATATTTTTATGTAACATTTATGTAATCTAAAACTTCTTTAAAAATAAAAATAATTAATTTTCAAAATGTTCTAATATTGATTGAAAGGTGAATGAATAGCTTGGTGATTATATCAAATGCCACTGATTGTACATTTTAGGTAAATTGTATGGTTTATGATTAAAAAAATAATAGGGTGGGTTAGGGGGCAAATACACCAAACGTAAGATACAGACTATAGTTAGTAATACTGTGACAATGAGCTTTCATAATTTGTTACAAATGTTTCTCAACAATGCAAAGTATTTGTGGTAGGGTGATGTATAGGAGCTCTATATGATGTTATACATGTTTGTTTTGTAAGTTCACAACTTTTACTATACACTTATTGTTTGTGTAAGTTCATGTATGAATGATGTACTTCAATAAATTGTTTTTAAAATGAAATAAAAAGAAAAGAAAGTCTAAAAATTCCCAAAGCAGGACATAATCTCTCACTACATTTGGAATAAGACAATAAACCAGGGTTAATAAAACAGTGAAAAGGAACCGAGAAGAAGTGGCTAAGCTCTCAAACTTTTGTCGATGGGAGATTTCCCTTAAAGAGAAGTCAGATATATTTGGAAACTGGTGGCATTTGGTAAATACAGAAATAGCTGAAGATATCCAACATGCTGGTGTCTGCAAAGGTCTCAAACTTACTTACAGGGAGTCGGAGAGCATGGCAACCAGGAGCGCTGGTTCTTCCCAAAAGGCCCCAGAAGGCCTTGAGGGACCCAGAAGCTGGAAAGATCCAATATCTCAGAAACAAGTCCTCCAGGGTAGGCCAAGACCCAAAAGCCTCTCTCTGACCCCTCTCTGGTTTATCCATTTCCCAAGGAAAGGGATATGATGGCCTGCAAAGAATGCTTTCCAGAAAGTGTCTATAAATGACCGTATTTCCTTCTTTTTTTTTAAAAGATTTATTATTTTACTTATTTATCCCCCCCTTGCTGCTTGTGCTGCTGTGTCCATTCGCTGCGTGTCTTCTCTGTGTCTGCTTATCTCCCCCTTGCTGTGAGGTCTTGCCGCATCAGCCCACGGTGCCGCACTAGCCGGCCTGCCCTCACAAGGAGGCGCCGGGAAGCGAACCCGGGGCCTCCCATATGGTAAACGGGGGCCCTATCCACTGAGCCACACCCGCTTCCCCGTAGTTCCTTCTGACTCCCACTAACTTATCTGAACTTGGCAGGAGAAAGGTCCCATTGAAGACTGATCTTTCAACTTACTGATGGTTGATTATTTACAGGGCTGTGGTCTATATGAAGAAAGTACAAAAAGCAACAAAAAACAAACCAGAATCATTGTGACTGGATGTTTCTTAAAACAAAGACTAAAAATGTCCCCCTAAAATATTCTTGGGCATCCAAAATCGGCTGTTATATAATCAAAGCAATGATTGTGATTCGTGGATTACTGAAAAACTTCCTATTTCCATCCCAGTGCTTCAGTGAGAAGATTCCACTTGCCAGCAGCCACCATCCCTTTCTAAATTGGTGCTCTGCTACTGAGGAGCTCTAAGAGTCCAGGGCCATTTGGTCCCATTTCCCTAACTGCACACAGGAGGGTAGAGGATGTTGATGGTCATCTCTGACCATGCCCCAATCTGGGGCTTGTCTTAGAGAAGGACTCATAGGCAGAAGCAGCCTCCTTGAACCATACAGCTAGATGGTTCTCCATGCACTCTCTCTGCCCCCTCCCCTATCACACACACACACACACACAATTCATGCAAACACACACACAGTTCACACAGACACATACACATTACACACAATCATTGTCGCACTTTGCTATCTCAGTCTTATTAATGCAGTTTTCAAACCTATGGTAGGTAAGCCACTAGGGATTTCAGGTGATTTTAGGTAGGATACTGACAAACCATTTTTAAAATGTATGCGTGTGTGCATATGTTATTGAAAATCTATAGATTAGAAAAATCTATAATTAACACATCAAAACCATATGATGCCATTCTAGTATTGCTTTTGATGGTTTTTTAAAAATGAATTGATATACGAAAAATATTAAAGAAATAGAAGTAAAGGTAGTAGGTAGATACAGCAAAAATCACAGAGGTGTTATGTGAAAAATCAAAGTTTGGGAAACACTAATAGATAAATATGTATTTTACAACTCTAATGTTCTAAGAAGATGGTTGAGGGACAGAGTTTGATCAAACATTTAGGAGTTTAGTTTTCAAGTATGTTAGCCATTTTCTTGTTCAGGAACACAGACTTGATTTGTGACATTTATAGTTTTGACTATGCTGCTTTAACATTTAGAGAGAGAAAACAGAAAGATATTTCTCTCATATTATACCCAATAACAAATGGCTTAAAACTATCATAATTCTAATTATTCTGAGAATTTGAAATGATATAAATATTTAAAAAATGACTCATCTTTGTGTTTGGTTAAGGACACCGAAGACTTGCCATGGGCAGGGATTTATATATACATGTATCGGAAACTCTTGCAACCACTTTATGTCCTACATAGAGAGAGAGAGCTCGTTAACAATTGCAGCTAGGATTCTCTGATGCCTCTAGAAAATACAGTTCCTAAGGTCACTGTGCTTGTAGACATTTCTAAGACAACAGATTGACCATGTTTCTAAATAAACATTAGTAATGGGGAAATGTAAGTGACACTTTCTTTATGGTTAGAAAATTACAAACGCTTTTTAAAATACACAACACTCCTAATTAGCCCATATATCTTGTTGACCTTCTCACTGGGAAATATCATTTTCATAGTTTGGATGAATAACACATTCTTTTCCAGAGGAGAGATGTGAACAACCAAAAATGCTTGGGCAACAGTGAGCAAGTCTGCAAAGGTCAACTTGACCATGCATGTCAGCTCAGGCTTAAAGAGGATTACAGTGCTTTAAGACATCTGACTTACTCGCATTTCTTTCACCTGGTCCTCAATGACAGACCCTGCCGAGATCCGGCAATTGCTCTGAACGTGAACTTGAGGGCCAAAGCAATGCCCACTGTGCCATGCATACCGCCCCATGGGAAGACTCCAGGGAAGTTACGGGGGCTGGATCTGGGGCTCTCTGTCTTTGGAACTCACCAAGATGCCGAGTCGGTGGCGTCTTGTTGAATAAGAAATAAAGAAGGCGTTTATACACAGGCATAGGGTATGTGGAGTAGGCATTCCCCATGGGAGCAAAATCACCCCCAAGGGAGTGAAAACTGGTTATTGGGCGAAGGGTAAAAAAATATTACTCATTTTATGTATTAGGTGCAGATACACATACAGCATATAAAAATATACAATATATCTGTGGTATTAAAATTTCTTGGGGGTGGGAATGGGGGACAACTGGGGGAAAAAGTCTAAAAAGTCTCCTAGGGAGAGGGAGATGATAATGAATACAAAATTAAGAAACACTGCTGTAAACCCATTTTCCTATAGGAACAATGATTCCAACTGCTTTCTGTAATATTTTCTAAACTATATTACAGTGCTTTAAAAATAATTGACCACATGCTAACTGATGAAAGAACTAAATATGTTGAAAGAGCTTTTTTTTTTTCTGCCTCAATGTGAATATCCTCTTTTGGAAAGTACCGAAATACTTAGAATCTGAATGATTTCTCTTCTTTCGGAATCCTCCTGTTTTCTGACTGAATTCCATTCCTGTAATAGCGACGGTATCACGTGGGAAGCATTATTGGGCAATGGTCCAAGGGGAAAAGCATAGAAGGGTGTGGCAAATAGTTTTCTCAGAAAAGGGGACCACTCCTCAGACACTGTCTACTTGCAACAAGTGTTTTCATAAAGGGAAAGGAAGTTTTGCTTTTGTTTTATCTTCATAATGAAATAGTATATGAGAAGCAGGAGAATGAAAAGACGCTGACCTTAATTTTAGCTCTGACACACAAAATAGGATACCAACTCTAACATTCATCACCAATGGCCAGGAGGTTCCCCCTAAAGTTGATGCAACTGCCTGAAATGTTGAAACGCGCCACCTGCCTCTGTTATTAGCCCCTCCCCTCCTAAGACCTGCAGTCCCAGGCAGGGTTAGGCCAGGGCGTGCGTTCCATTTCCCTTGGTGAGCTCCGTTTCCTAGCTGGACACAGAATAGATCTGTAAAATGCATCTGTCTTAGTTAAAAGTTCTGTTACTACCTGTGCATCCTCCAGAGCAGGAGCCTGCCTGTGACGTCCTGGCATCATCACGGACCGAAACATGCGCCAGAGGAGAGGAGATGATAGAAGGCACAAACTACCCACGATCCAAACATCTTTGCTTCTAATTGACAAATCCATTCTGTGTGAGCAGCTGTGCAAGACGCTTGGCTTCTAGGTTCCTGCCCTCCCCTGATCTAGAAGTACTTTTCCAAGCACCTACGCTCTGTTCTGAGGAGTAGGCAGTCCCGAATTGCAGAGGGTTCTTGCAGGGTCCTGCAGTGGACCTTTCCAGTTACACAATCACCAAACAATCTGCCTCTTTAAAAGGAAAATAGGATGGCCGTGTGTGACAGATTTGAAACAGGTGCAGAGACCCGAGCGTGACCTGCGTGAGATAATTTACACCAACGCGAATGCACTTGTCACCAGTTCAAGGACGATTAGCACCAGGGTAACTGGCCGGAGTAGAGGGCTGGACCCCAGCCAGGAGCTTTCTCCTGCCCTGACCTACTGTGGAGCAAAAGGATGGGGGTGGGGAATGCAATTTGAAAAATCACAAAACCTCCACCCTCAGCGATGCTATTTTGAGGTCTAAGTTACAATCATTAAGTACCACCGGTGGTACAGTTTCACAGCAGTCAGTCAGGAAATGCCACCTCCCACTAAATGCACCAACTGCTATCCAAACAGGGAGATTTCTGCTTTACTACCCTCCAACTCACTCTATCCTACCACACATCCCATTTACTAAATGTTCTGTTTGGTCTTTGGGGTATTTATACCAGGGGTTTACAATTTTCAGGGGGCATCAGGCTCCATGCTTTGGTAGACCCATCCTACAGCAGCAGACTCACCTTACTTCCCTGGCTGGGATATAGAAGAATCTAAATCTGGTTTTTAAAAATATTCTCTACTAAGGAGGACTTTTAAGCTTAAATCAAAGCAGCTTAAGATAAATTCAGAAATAATTCACTTATAAGAGGTCTTATAAGCACTGGTCTATACTAATGGTAGATGTTACTGGTGGTAAGGTTAATATACAAAAGCAATTGCTTTCCTATATACTAGCAATGAGTAATCGGAATTTTTTTTAGTTAGGCCAGTAAAAAGAATTTATTTGGGAAATGGGAGAAAGAACAGAGTTTGCTGAGACATGGGAGAGAAAGATGGAAATACACACCAAGATTTGGTGTGGGCCCCTTGAGGCAGAGAGAGCCTGTAATTGGAATTTGAGGTTAAAAAACATAACATGATTTACATTAGCACCAGAAAAATGAAATACTTAGATATAAGCCTAACAAGATACAAACAAGATCTATACGAAGAAAACTATAAAACTGATGAAAGAAATCAAAGATCTAAATAAACGGAGAAATAGTCCATGTTCATGGATAGGAATATAAACATTATTCAAATGCCAGTTCTTTCCAACTTGATGTGTAGATCCAACACAATTCCAGACAGAACCCCAGAGGGTTATTTTGTGGATCAATGAATGATTGATTCTAACGTTTATATGGAAAAGCAAAAGACCCAAAACAGCCGACACAATACTAAAGAGGACTCACACCACCTAATTTCAAAACTGACTCTAAAGCCACAGTGACCAAAACAGTGTGGCATTGGCAAAAAAAAAACAAAAAAAAAAAACCCGCAACTAGATCAATGGAACAGACCAGAGTACAGAAATAGACTCACACAGCTGATCTTTAAAAAAGGAGCAAAGGCAATCCAATGGAGATAGGGAATATTTTTAACAAATGGTGATGGAGCAACTGGACATCCACATACAAAAAAGTGCAGGTAGACAAAAATCAACTCAATATGGATCCTTGACCTAAAGGTAAACCACAAAACTATAAAATTTTTACAAGATAAAGCAGGAAAAAATCTAGGGGACCTTAGGGTATGGCCATGACTTCTTACATACAATCCCAAAAGCCATGCTTTCATATCCAGGAAAGAAAAAATTGATAAATTGGACTTCATTTAAACATCCAACTTCAGCTCTGCTAAGGATATTATTAAGAGAATGAAAAGACAAGTCACAGATTGTAAGAGAACAATGGCAAAATACATGTCTGACAAAGGACTTGTATACAAAATATACAAAGAACCCTTAAAAGTCAGTTATAAGAAAAGAAACCAGTTAAAAATTGAGCAGTAGGTCTGAAGAGACACTTTACCAAAGAAAGATACACAGTTGTCAAATGAGCACATGAGAAGATTCTCAACATTATCTGTCATTAGGGAAAGGCAAATAAAAACCATGAGACACCACTGCACACCTATTAGAATAGCTAAAATCCGGAGGCAGGTGTAGCTCAATCGATAGAGCTCCCGTTTACCATGTGGGAGGCCCCGGGTTCGCTTCCCGGGGCCTCCTTGTGAGGGCAGGCTGGCACACGCGGTGCGGTGGGCTGATGCAGCAAGACCTCACAGTAAGGGGGAGATAAGCAGACACAGAGAAGACACA
>JAQZBX010067572.1:0-15908 GCA_029593785.1 Cabassous unicinctus
ATTTAAGTTCACAAAATACCCTCACAGTAACTAGCAGGCCAGTGCTTGCTTGACCAAACAATGGAGCACCATAATCTGATAACGTTGACATGAGAACTTAACTATCAAAGAGTGGTAGCTGCGGTAGGAAGTGGTCAGATTTGGAATATATTTTGAAAATTGAGAGGACAGGATGTGCAGTGGAATTGGCAGGAGGTATGAGAAGAAAATTTGCACCAATGAGGACCCAGTGTTTTTAGATGAGCAAATGGAAATATTTTAATTCAAGGAGTCCCTTTAGCTGGTGATCAATTTCTATTGAATAACACGCTCAGTTACTAAGATACCCTTCCCATTCTCTTCTCTTCTTAAGGTGTTTAGGTGTTTTCTGGGCATACGGAGGGATGGGTATGTGATTTATGTATTCTGTGACCACAGGGTGGAGGGGATGGATCCTGGCTGGTCACAGGGTGCAAGCTGGCTGTGTCTACTGGTCTCTGGTGGAATGTCTCTTTGTCTGCCTGGTTTCTGGGAAGCCGTCTTATCTCTGATGTTGCAGCCTTCTTTTAATGTATGCAATGTGCCCCATTTTGCAGACAGTTTCCACTTATGTCTCACTGGCTCCAGGCTCCAGCATCTCTGCCATGGCCTCCTTCCAGATCCCTGGTCCGGGACACCCTCACTTTTACTGTAGGTATATCCTGCTCCAGCCTGGCTCCCCATGTCAGGACTCCTGGCTCTCAGCTCAGTAACCACACCATGGGGGAGCCAAGAGCAACCCAGAAACCTAACTCAGACTGAATCAAGTGGTACCCTGGCTTGGTATGAGCAGTTTAGAATTGCACACTGGAGGCAGGGCAAAAAACATCTGTCTTCAGTTCTGCTCACAATATGTCCAACCATCTCTCTTTCTCTCGGTGAGACATCCAACTGCATCCTCTTCTTTTCACCCATAGTTCTCCCAGGGGCTGGAAAGGTATAATCAATTCCATCTTCTTTGGCAAGATGGAACCAGGGTTTCACCCTTGAAGCCCAGCATTTTATAATAGGGGGGAATGGGGAATTTAGATAATCTATTCTTCAGACAAAGGTGTGTCTTACAAATCTATTTTCTTGTTCCAAAATTTTACTCTTCAATGCCAGAAGCTGAACACTGTTTCAGTCTTTCAGTATGGGAGGTAGTCTGCTCTACCTCCCATACTGCCTGCCCCCTCCAACCACATTGTTCCTCTGCTTCAAATTCCTTTTGCATCAATTCCTAATTACCTCCCAGGCAAGTGGAAACTCCAAAAGGGCTTGGGTGAATTTATGCCTTAAACGGCAAAAGAGTAAAGTGTATTGATAAATTTTAAAGTATTATTACTATTATCCTTTATTACTAAACAAGAAGAGTTAAAATAAAATAAGCATTCAACAAAGGAAACCAGAAAAATAACAACAAAAGAACTGAATAAGCCCAGGAAAGCAAGAAAAAGGGAATAATAGAACTAAAAGCAGAAATTAATAAATGAGCAAAGAAAAAAATGGGATTGATAAATTAATCAGCTAGCTAGTCTTTGAAAGAAATAATAAAACATAATATTAAGGTGCTGTCAATGGAAAAAGTAGAAAATATGCAATGGTAGGACAGAGAAAGGATTTATAAACAGATATTAAGAAAAATTAAAAGTATATAAATAATGCAACATAACTCTTCATGAGAATAAATTTGAAGATGTTTGATGAAATGTTCATATTCCTAGGGAAGTACAAATTGCCAAGTTAAAAAATAAATTAATAATAGGAAAATCTGAATATACATAGGAAAAAAAGAAAAAATATTTATGAGAAACATCTACCCCATTAAAAAGGGGCTAGACACAGTTTTACAGGTACATCCCTCTTGATTTTTATAGAACATTTATTTATGTCATAAAATGTGCCAGGTACTTAGGAAAAAATGAAAAGCTTTCATATCTGTCATCCTAAAGCCTAACAAATGTAGGATAAAAATAGAACATAGAGACTGATATATATATAAAAAAGTTAAAAATCTTTAAAATACCAACAAACTAAATATAGCAGTATATTAAAAGCAGAATTATGTTTGATCAAATATAAATGAGCTCAGAAGGTGACCTATTATAATTTTTTTTTTAAAGATTTATTTATTTTATTTATTTATCCCCCCCTTGCTGCTTGTGCTGCTGTGTCCATTCGTTGCGTGTCTTCTCTGTGTCTGCTTATCTCCCCCTTGCTGTGAGGTCTTGCCGCATCAGCTCACGGCGCCGCGCGAGCCGGCCTGCCCTCACAAAGAGGCGCCGGGAAGCGAACCCGGGGCCTCTCATATGGTAAACGGGGCCTCTATCCATTGCGCCACACCCGCTTCCTGCTGTGAGGTTGCTGCATCAGCCCACCGCACCGCTCAGGCCGGGGTGCCCTCACAAGGAGGCCTTGGGACGCGAACCCGGGCCTCCCATGTGGTAAACGGGGGCTCTATCCACTGAGCCACACCCACTTCCCTGATTATAAATTAAGGCTTAAAAAAATCAATGGGGAACAAAGAAATGTGGCAAGAGAAGGGAGGTCAAGTAAGATGGGAGAGACATCAACACACTGTATGCTGATGGGATGATTCTGCAGCAAGTGAAAAGTTAGTGAGAGAACAAGAGAGAGAGTTGATGGGAAAGTGTTACAAGAGTGAAGAGTATATGAAGGGAGAGGGGAGGAAATGTAGACCTCCTGGCTTAACCAGAGATACAGCAACATCAGGTGGAGAGGCTGCCAACAAAGGATCCAGTGAGGCTGGACGAAAGTCAACAAAGTGGGGGGGTCACAGATGCTAAGATGGAGAGAAGAGGTTCAGAAATGAGGCCAGAGAAGGTTCTGGATTTTGCAGATGACCTTACAGGGATACTTTTGGTAGAGCGCTGTCTTGGTTTGCCAAGCTGCTATGACAAACACCACACTGTGGTTGGATTTAACAATGGGAATTTATTGGCTCACGGTTTCAGAGGCTAGAAGTCCAAAATCAAGGCACATTGGCCAGGCTGTGCTCTCTCCTGGAGTTGGTGCTGGTTTGCTGCAATCCTTGGGGCTCTTTGGTTTGCATCTCTGCCTCCCATTACATGGTGATCTCTCTCTCCTTGAGATTGATCTTCCAGTTTCTGCTGCGCTTCTAGCTCCTCCCTATTGTCTTCTGCTTATAAAGGACTCCAGTAAAATATGGATTAAGGCCCAAGTGGATTTAGTCAGGCCACACCGTAACCAAAAACAACATCTTCCAAAGCTCCTATTTATAAATGGGTTCACACCCACAGGAATGTAGACGAAGAGCATGTCTTTTGAGGGGGTGGGTAATTCAATCGACCACAAGTACCATGAGAAGAAATCACGTTGAAGTGGGTCGAACAGTGAATGGGAGGTGTGTGTAATCGGCGATTGCAGGTGGCTCTTCCCACAGGCTTTGATGTGGAAGGAAACAGAGAGAAATGGGCAATAGGGCAATGTAGGGCTTGGGGCAATTTGTTTTCAAAGAAGGTAGAACCCATATCCTGTTTATTTGTTGAGGAAAATCATATTGGAGGGAGTTAGAATTCATCACGCTGTGGAGAAAGGAGCATCACTGGAAGAAAATATTTGAGAAGGGGAAAGAGAAATGAACCTTCATACGTGGCTAGAAAAATTATCCTTAAGAAATGAGCTATGTAAATATACTTAGTTATCTCCAAATGAACCTCTGCAACTAAAAAGTGGATTTAAATTAAAATCTTAACATTTAAAATATTTAACTTGATTAAATTAAATGCCTGAGACAGGCTGAGTTGGTTTTGAAAAACAATACTCATGAGGAGAGACTTTCTTGATCACATATCAATATAGTTTATAATGTTTTAATAATTTTTTATGAGGTGGAACAGAATAGGATATCAATAAGGAAGCCTAAAATAATAATAAGATACTGTGTGTCAAATCAGGGGAGAAAACATTATCTCTTAAATGTCCTCTCACATCTTATTGACTCACAGTTAGTCAGTAATTTCAAAAAAATAATATTAGAACACTCTGTCAAATCATATATTAAGATTAAATTCCAAGTGGATTAAAGTTTTAACAGGAACCATAAAAATGCTAAAAGAAAATAAATGGACTTGTGAAAACACTTCCAAAAGCAGATAGATATATAAATGAACTGGTAATTTTATATAATAAATTATATAAAAAAATCAAAATCCTCAGGGTGAGATCCAAAGATGATAAACTCTATGTGGCTATGAAAAGCATATTGTAGAGGAGCTTTGAATGACAAGAGAAAATAATCACAATATACTGTAGAACCACAAACTAAAAGATTATGGAAGAGTTTGTGTCATTCAATCCCTATCTTGCAACAAAAGCATTTGTATACCCACAGAGCAAAGACCAAAGAAAATATTCCAAAAATTAATTAACTAAGTTTATCTCATGGCAAAGGAATTACCTAAAATAATAATTTTTTAGAGCTTTTCTGTAGTTCCCAAAACACGCACTGCTTTTGTAAATAGAAAATTATGTCATGGTGATTTTTTAAAATAATGTGTGAGCAAGTGGTTGCTATTTCAGAATACTTATATTAAAGACAAAATCTTAAATACCAAACAGCCTTATAAGAATTTTATCTTCAAAAATTTGGGGAAAAAAACAAATAATTATAAAATTTCCCCTCTACTGTCATTGTGAAGTTCTTAACTTCTAATATCCAGAAAAATTGCTGGAGAAGCACCAACATGCTAACAATCATATTGTTACAATAGTGAATTTATATCCTTAAAATTTTACTAGGTATTTAATATTTTCTAAAATATATATCTGTATATTTCCTTTCCATGGCTGATCTCAAATAACCCTGGCCTTGGAAAAATATACAAATATTGGGTAATTTTGCATTTGTCCAAATGGATGCATAGTTTGGGATGGGGTTTTCCCCTGAAGAGAGTCGTTATTACTGTCAGTCACTGTATTAGTTTCCTGTAGCTGCTGTAACAAATTACTGCAAACTTAGTGGCTGTTGGGGATGGAATCAAGTCCCCCATAAAGACATGTTCAAGTCCTAACCCCCAGTCCTGTGAGCATGAACCCATCTGTAAACAAGACCTTAGAAGACATTAGTGTTAGTTAAGATGTGGTCTCATTTGTGAATAGAATCTTCCAAGGTCCTATTTAGATGAGGTCAAATTGAATCAGGGTGGGCTCTAATCCATATGCCTGAAGTCCTTATAAGCAAAGGAAATGGGAGCCAGAAGCAGAAAGCAGAAGTCAGCAAAAACCAGAGAAGCAGACACAAGGAGAGAGAGTGCTCTCCTCCGTGTGACTGAGGATTGCTGGAATGCTACAGGCTCCAGAGGAAAGCAAGTCCCTGCCAATACCTTGATGCTAGACTTCTACCATCCAAAACCGTGAGACGATAAGTTCCTGTTATTTAAGCCAACCCATTGTGTGGTATTTGTCATAGCAGCCCTGGCAAACTAAGATACTTTTATAGTGCTGGAGGCCAGAATTTCAAAGTCAGTATCACTGGGCTGAAATTAAGGTACCTGCAGGGTCACACTCCCTCCAGTGCCTCTAGGGGAGAATCCATTCCTTGCCTCCTCCACCTTATTGAGGTTGCCGGCATTCCTTGGCTTGTGGCTGCATCACTCCAGCCTTTGCCTCCGTGGGCACATTGCCATCTCCTCTTCTGTCCATAATCTCCCTCTTTCTGACTCTCTGTTATAAGGACACTTATGATTGCATTTAGGGACTACCCAGATAATCCACCTAAAGATCCTTAACTTAATCACATCTGCAAAGTCCTTTTCTACCAGGGCATGGACATCTTTGGGGAGCCATTATTCAACTGACCATAGTCACCGGGGAAAGTGCTCAGACTTGGGACAAGTCATAAGGCAGACCTCTGGGCTTGGGAAAGGAGCTATTTCATACTTTTTCTGGGAAGTGGAGAATAAAACCCCACTGATGTGACTCTAGTGAGGTAGGTGAACTAATCCTAGCCATATGGATGCTGTCTCAGTGAGATTCCAATATTCCCTTTCTCCTAGAAACGATGGGAGGTACTGTTTAATCAGTAACAACTACCACAGTGAGAAGATTCTGGGCAGCTGCCTCCGGGGAAATTAAATTTAAGTTCTAGCTCCAGACAACCAGAAGTGATCTTTGGATTCAAGGAAAGCACAATCTTTTCATGAAGGACATTGGAATTTGGTCTTGCATAGATGGAAACAGGCATATCAGAGGGGCATTTTCTTGTGTGATCAGCAGCCTAGAATAGGCAGTGAAGTTGATGAGAAGAAAGCACAAGTGAAAAGACCTAAAAGCTTTGTTCTAAAGCCCCAGATAGTAAAAGCTCAGAAATAGCTGGTCTCAATTTGAAAGGGTTACTTTTATCTAATTGGTAGTAGTGATCCATGCTTTCAAATATAATCTCATTTTTCAATCTGAAGGGTTGAGGTAAATAGATTTATTGAGTATACCTCTGGAATATGATAGAGACTGGAGAAGGACTCCACAATTGCTGAATTGAAGAAAAATAAAATCTCAGAAAATTTCAAACCCAGACCCTCTAGTCCACTTCTCTCACACACACTCTCTCTCAGTCCCCCACAGCTTGGGAGTTGCTCAGAGGCAGCAACCTGGGTCCCTCTTGTTGAGCACACAGATTATGGAGCCACTAACAGCAGGAAGTTAGAACCCCACACATATCCAGACACAGGGACCCAAGTCCACACAGACTCAGGATGAAACATAAGCAATTAAGGAGTGCTGCATACAAAAGGGTCTCTGGGGAAGGGGGGAAGGAAGAGAACTATGGTAGAATGGTGGCTGGGAAGTGGTGCACTCATTCAATAAAGTTTCTGTTGACTGGACCATCTAAACACAAAACAGACTTTTCTGGAGAGACCCACCTTTCTGGATTGACTTCTAGCTCCCTAAGGCAAGATACCTCAATGGGGAGAAACCTGGAGGCAGAAAAGCCTCACAGAACGAGAAAAAAGAGGTGGTTTAAACCGAACTGCTGTAAGACAGGACAGTCCCAGAACTGAAAGGTGTAAGGAAAATGGGGCACTGAGTAAGTGAGAGAATTTAAACAAAGCATAGGAGCTGGAGAGAAAATTCTACACAAAAACAAACAGAATAGATCAACATTCCCAGAGAAGAAACAGAGGAAAGAAAGCTTTCTTCTGGAGGAGAAAAATCTGCATAAAAGTGCAATCTTAAAAGTTATAATGCATATCCAGAGCAAGAATCAGATGAAGAAGAGGTGAAAAAACCTTATCAGTTAAACATGGATTATTCTAAAGGTCTAGAATAACATGGACCAAGCATGAAAGAATAGCCTTAACACAAAGCCAATCAACAGAAAAACCCTAGACAAGAGGGAGAATTTGACCTTCAGAGTTAACTCATCAAGATAATCAGATACCTAGACATCAGTAAAAAAAAAAAATTATGAGCCATACTAAGAAAAAGGAAGATATAGCTCAGTCAAGGGAACAAATCAAAACTTCAGAGGAGATACAGAATTTGGAACTAAACAAAGAAGTTAAAACAAATTTCCTAAATAAATTCAAGGAGATGAAGGAAAATATGGCTAAAGAGATAAAGGATATTAAGAAGACAATGTATGGACATAAAGAAGAGTTTGAAAGTATAAAGAGATGCATAACAGAAATTATGGGTATAAAAGGCACATAGCAGCATTGTGGGTGTAGCTCAGTGGTTGAGCACCTGCTTTGCATGTATGAGGTCCCAGGTCCAATACAGTAGAGGCATATAACAGCAGATTTGAACAGGCAGGAAAAAAATCAGTGAAAACACAGAACAATCAAAATCATACTGCCAGAAGAAAAGATAAAGAATAGAAAAAAATTGAGCAGGGTCTCAGGAATTTGAGTGGCAGCTGAAGTACACAAACATAAGCATTAAGGGTATCTCAGAAAGAGAAGGGAAAGGGGGAAGAACGAATATTTGAGGAAATAATGGCTGAAAACTTCCCAAGTCTTATGAAAGACATAAATAGACATGTCCAGGAAGCACAAAATACTCCAAACAGAATAAATCCTAATGGACCTACTTGGAGACACATATTAATCAGAATGTCAAATGCCAAAGATAAAGAGAGAATATTGAAAGCTGCAAGATAAAAGTGATTCATCAAATACAAGGGGTCCTCAATAAGACTAAGTGCTGATTTCTCATCAGAAACCATGGAGACAAGAAGGCAGTGGTATGATATATTTAAGGTACTGGAAGAGAAAAACTGCAAGTCAAGAATTCCTTATCCAGCAAAACTGTCCTTCAAAAATGAGGGAGAGTTTAAAATAGTCACAGATAAGGGAGCAGGTGTAGCTCAATGGTTGAGCAACTGCTTCCCATGTATGAGGTCATGGGTTCAATCTCTGGTACCACCAAAAAAAATAAAAAATAAAATAAAATAATAAAATAAAATAATAAAATATTTACAGATAAACAGAAACTGAGAGAGTTCATCAACAAAAGACCTGCCCTAAAGAATTACTAAAGGGAGTTCTGCAGGTTGAAAGAAAAGGACAGGGTAGAGTGGTTTGGAGTAGTGAAGAAATAAGAATTATCAGTAAGAGAAACTAAAAGGGTAAATGCAAAACCCAATAGTACTGTATTCTCAATATACAACTCTATTCTTTAATTCCTATATGAGTCAGAATACAATTTAACAAGAAAAAGGTATATTTCCTGATAATGGACATGCAAAATATAGTGGTAAAGTAGGACAAAAACAACAGAAAAAGGGGAAACAGAGGGATGTGGGAGCAGAGAGTATGTATGCTATTGAAGCTAAGTGGTATCTCTTCAAATCAGTAGGTTATAGATGTAGGTTATGTAATATAAACTCCAGGTTAACCACAATGAAAGTATTTTAAAAATATACAGAAACAGAAATGGGAAAGCAACCAGCCAGATATATCACAAAAGATCAATTATACAGAAAACGAGGTTGGAAAAAGGAAAGGAGAGAAAAATATTTATGGCATATAAAAACCAAAAGACAAAATGGCTTAAGCACTACCTTTACAGTAATAACACTGAATGTAAATAAATTAAACTCCCCAAACAAAAGACACAGAGTGGTAGAATGGATAAAAAAGCATGATCCAACTATACGTTATTCACAAAAGACTCACCTTAGACCCAAAGACACAAATAGGTTGAAAGTGAAAGGTTGAAAATAGATATTCTATTCAAATTGTACCCCTACCCCCAAAAAAGAGCTGGAGTAGCTATAGTAATCTTGGACAAAATAAACTTTAAGTCAAAGGCTGTTAAAAGAGATAAAGAAGGGCATTATGTGTTAATAAAAGGGGCAACCTACCAAGAAGAAATAACAATAAATATTTATGCACCTAACCACAGTGCCCCAAAATACATGAGGCAAACATTGGCAAAACTGAAAGGAGAAATAGACACCTCTACAATAACATTTGGAGACTTCACCACATCGCTGTCATCAATAGATATAACATCTAGACAGAGGATCAATAAGGAAAGTGAGAACATGTATAATATGATAAATGAATTAGACCTAACAGACATATATAGAACTTTGTATCACAGAACAGCAGGATACATATTCTTCTCAAATGTACATGGATCATTCTCCAGGACAGACCACACATTGGGTCACAAGACAGGTCTCAATAAATTTAAAAAGATTGAAATTATACAATGTCTTTTCTTTGACCATAATGGAATGAAGCTGAAAAATCAATAATAGGTGGAGAACTGGAAAATTCACAAATACATGGAAGTTAAATAACATACTTTTAAACAATTGGTGGGTCAAAGAAGAAATTGCAAAGGAAATCAATAAATATATTGAGATGAATGAAAATGAGAACACAAACTTTCAAAACTTATGAGATGCAGTGAAGTCAGGGCTGAGAGGGAAATTTATAGCCCTAAACATTTACATTGAAAAAGAAGAAAGAACTAAAATCAAACACTTAACTGCACACCTACAGGAACTAGAAAAAGAATAGCAAACTAATCCTAAAACAAGCAGAAGGAAAGAAATAATAAAGATTAGAGCAGAAATAAATGAAATCAAGAATTTAAAACACAGAAAGAATTAACAAAACCAAAAGTTGGTTCTTTGAAAAGATAAATAAAATTGACAAATCCTTAGCTGGATTGACAAAGAAAACAAGAGAGAAGATACAAATAAATAAATTCAGAAATGAGAGGAGGACATTACTACTGACCCCACAGAAATAAAAAGGATCATATGAGGATACTATGAACAACTTGACTCTAGAAGAAATAGAAGACCTCAACAAACCAATTACAAGCAAAGAGATTAAATCAGTCATTAAAAACCTCCCCAACAAAGAAAAGCCTAGGACCAAATGGCTTCACAGGTGAATTCTACCAATCATTCCAACAAGAATTTGTACCAATCCTGCTCAAACTCTTCCAAAAATTGAAGTGGAGGGAATACTACCTGATTCATTCTATGAGGCCAATATCACCCTAGTACCAAAACCATATAAAGGTACTACAAGAAAAGAAAATTCCAGACCAATTTCTCTTATGAATATGGATGCAAAAGTCCTTAACAAAATACTTGCAATTTGAATACAACAGCACAATAAAAGAATACACCATGACCAAATGGGTTTTAGCTGAGGTATGCAAGGATAGTTCTACGTAAGAAAATAAATTATTTTAATATACCACATTAACAAAACAAAGAAAAAAAGCACATGATCACCTCAATGGATGCAGAAAAGACCTTTGACAAAACCCAGCATCCTTTCTTGATAACAACACTTAGAAAACTAGGAATAGAAGGAAACTTCCTCAACATGATAAAGTACACAAATATAAAACCTCCAGCTAACACCATGCTCAATGGTGAAAGACAGAGCTTTCCCTCTAAGACCAGAAACAAAAGACAGGGATGTCCACTGTCACCATTGTTATTCAACATTGTGCTGGAAGTTCTAGCCAAAGCAGTTATGCAAGAAAGATAAATAAAAGGCATCCAAATTGGAAAGGAAGAAGTAAAACTCTCACTATTTGCAGATGACATGATCCTATATATAGAAAGTCCTGAAAAATCTACAACAAATCTACTAGAATAAACAAATACAGCAAACTGGCAGGGTGTAAGAGCAACATCCCCAAATCAGTAGTATTTCTATACACTAGTAATGAGCAACCTGAGGAGGATATCAAGAAAAAATTCCATTTACAATAGCAACTAAAAGAGTCAAATATCTAGAAATAATTTAACCTAAGATGCAAAGGACTTGTACACAGAAAACTACAAAACATGGCTGAGAGAAATCAAAGATCTAAACAAATGGAAGGGTATTCCATGATCATAGATTATAAGATTAAATATCATTAATAAGTCAATTCTACCCAAAATGATTTACAGATTCAATGCAATCCCAATCAATATTCCAATAGCCTATTTGTAGAAGTGGAAGAGCCCATTATCAAATTTACTTGGAAGGGTAAGGGGCCCCAAATAGCCAAAATCATCTTGAAAAAGAAGAACAAAGTTGGAGAACTCATACTTCCTGACTTTAAAACATACTACAAAGCTACAGTGGTCAAAACAGCATGGTACTGTCACAACTATGGATATATTGGCCAATGGAATCAAATTGAAAGTTCACAGAAATAGACTCTTACATCTACGGCCAACTGATTTTTGAGAGGACTGCCAAGTCCACTCAATTGCAAAGGAATAGTCTCTTAAACAACTGCTGCTGAGAGAACTGGATATCCATATGCAAAAGAATGAAACAGGACCCCTATCTCACACAATATACAAAAATTAACTCAAAATGGATCAAAGACCTAAATATAAGAACCAGAACAATAAAACTAGAAGAAATTGTAGGGAAATATCTTCAGGATCTTGTGTTAGGTAATGGTTTCTTATTCTTTACATCCAAAGCACAAGCAATGAAAGAAAAAAATAGATAAATGGTACCTCATCAAAATTTATAACTTTTGTGCATCAGAGAACTTTGTCTTAAAGATGAA
Organism: Cabassous unicinctus; assembly: GCA_029593785.1. Taxonomy (NCBI): domain Eukaryota; kingdom Metazoa; phylum Chordata; class Mammalia; order Cingulata; family Chlamyphoridae; genus Cabassous; species Cabassous unicinctus. Next base: position 12,031 of record JAQZBX010067572.1, read on the forward strand.
AAGACAACATACTCAATGGGAGAAAATATTTGGAAACCACATAAGAGTTTAATATCCAGAATATATGAATAAATCCTATTGCTCAACAATAAAAAGACAAACAACTCAATGGAAATGGGCAAAAGACTTGAATAGACATTTCTCCAAAGAGGATATACAAATGGCTAAAAAGCAAATAAAAAGATGTTCAACTTCACTAGCTATTAGGGGAGTGCAAGTCCAAAACACAATGAGATATCATTTCATACCCACTAAAATGGCTACTCTACTAAAAAAAAACAAAACAAAACAACAAAACCAGAAAAGTACAAGTGTTGGAAAGGATGTGGAGAAATAGGAATACTCATTCATTGCTGGTAGGAATATAAAATGGTGCAGCTGCTTGGAAGACAGTTTGACAGTTCCTCAGGAAGCTAAGTATAGAATTACCATATGATTCAGCAACCACGCTAGTAGATATATACCAAATATACCCAGAAGAATTGAAAGCAGGCACTTGAACAGGTATTTGCATACTGATGTGAATAGAGGCATTATTCACAATTGCCAAAAGATGGGAGCAACCCAAGTGCCCATCAACCAATGAATGGATAAACAAAATGTATATACTTACAATGGAATATTATTCAGGTATAAAAATGAAGTCCTAACACATGCAACAACATGGATAAACCTTGAGGACATTATGTTGAGTGAAATAAGCCAGACACAAAAGAACAAATATTGTATGACCTCACTGATATGAACTAACTGTAATAAACAAACTCACAGAGCTAGAATCTAGAATATAGGTTACTAGGTATAGCAGTTTGGCAGTTTGATGTAATTATGAATTCCAAAAATAGATATTGGATTATGCTTGTAAACTAGTCTGCTAATCTGGGCATGATTAAGTTATGATTAGGGTGTTAATTGGGCCACATCAGTAGGGCGTTGAGCCCCACCCCTTGGTTGGTGGGGAATCAAATATAAAAGGCATGGCAAAGGACAGAGTTGGAGCAGTTTTGATGTTGGAGTTTTGGTGAGGAAGGAGAGAAGGCCCCGGGATAGAGATGAGCCATTCGCCTGAGAGTTCACAGCTGGCCTTGTGGAGCGAGGCAAAGCCTAGAGAGCCTCATAGTCTACAGCTGACCTTGTGGAAGAAACAGAGGCACTAAGCCCGGAGAGAAACATAGCCCCGAGAAGAGAGGAACCCAAGAAGCCTGAACCCTGGCAAACGTCAGCAGCTGCCTTGGTCCAACACGTAGCAACAGACTTTGGTGAGGGAAGAAACTTATATTTTATGGCCCAGTAACTATAAGCATCTACCCTAAATAAATATCCTTTATAAAAACCAACTGATTTCTGGTATTTTGCATCAGCAGCCCCTTGACTGACTAATACACTAGGAGATAGATTGGAGTTTGAGAATGGGGTACAGAAATTCTATTTACGTTGATTGTAAAGTTTTGGAAATGGATGGTGGTGATTGGAGCATATTATTGTGTGTGTAATTAACAGCACTGAATTATAAAGGTGAATGTGGTTAAAAAAGGAATATTTTAGATCATATATGTTACTAGAATAAAAATTAAAAAGATAAAACATTGGACTGTACAACACAGTGAACCCTATTTTAGACAATGGACTATAGTTAATAGTACAGATATATGAATGTTCTTTCATGAATTGTAACAAACGTATGACATTAATACAAGGTGTTAATAATAGGGTGGTATCTGTGAAAAAAAATACACCTAATGTAAACTATGGACAATAGTTAATAGTAGTTTGATAATCTTTCATCAATTGTACCAAAAGCAACTACTGTTTACCAAAAATAGTGCATTTATTAAAAAGTGCTAACATCAATTGTAACAAATGTTCTATACCAATACCAAGTGTTGGTGGTGGGGTGATATATGGGAATCCTATATTCTGTGCAAGATTGCTCTATAAACCCACAGCTTCTCCAATAAATTTTTTTTTTTTTTTAATCATGAAACCAGCATAGAGAAAAGACATTGCAGTGAGCAAGACTCCTCAGTGGCTTCCTCTGAATCTCAAGAAAATGTTCCCAGGGTAGTGGTGATGGTTAGCAGATGATGGTCAGGTCTGAAGAGGGTAGAATAAAGGGACTCTGGGTCCATGACTGGACCCAGAAACAATGTCCTTCCATGGAAAGTGGAAATGTTGCTCTTCAGAAAGTTACATCAGCCAGGTCTAATGTGCAGGTTCTGAGTTGTTTGAATACTTGGGTATTCATAGTTACGTAATTACCTTTTTCCGTCCTGAGCCACAAGTTAGGATACTTCCCTTTGTGCATATTCCCAGACCTAGGAATATCTCATCTACATCCATGTAGGGGCTTTCCATGTGCAGACATGGCTTGGGGTTAGCAATGTCTGATCTCCAGTCTTAAGCTACCATCTAACTCCATTCTGATATTTCTAACTTTTTAGACATTTCTAGATAGCTATTCCACCATCATTCTGAACTCAACATGTTATACTCCATCAAAATTGTTTATATGTCTTGAGTTTTCTGTTTTCATCAAAGCTTTCTACCATTCATTTTGTAGCAAGCCTTAGTATCTTGGCATTATATATATATTTTAAAGTTTGATTATTTATTTATTTATTCTCCACCCTCCTTGTTGTTTTTGCACTCGCTGTCTGCTCTCTGTGTCCATTCGCTGTGTGCTCTCTGTGTCTGCTTGCCTTCTTTTCTCATCTTCTCTTTTGGAGGCACCGGGAACCAATCCTGGGACCTCCGATATGGGAGGCAGGCGCTTAATCGCTTGAGCTACCTCAGCTCCCTGGTTTGTTATGTCTCTCATTGTCTCTCCTCTTTGTCTTTTTGTTGTGCCAGCTCTCCACGTGGTCCAGCTCTCTGCATGGGCCAGCTCGCCTTCACCAAGAGGCCCGGGATTTGATCCCAGGACCTCCCATATGGTAGACAAGAGCCCAATCACTTGAGCCATATCTACTTCCCTTGGTATTATATTTGATGTTTCTTTTTTTCTTGTCCTATTTCCAAGCAGTTACCATCTGCTGTTTGTTCAAAATATTTCTTCCCTTTGACCCCCATTGCTTCCACTCTTGTCTAGAATCTCATTAACTCTTACCTGTAAGATTATAATATTCCATATTTCCATTGTCCTTATTCCTCTAACTAGGACTGGGTTTACACTTAAGTAGAAGGCATTGAGGGAATCTTCCAGACTTCAAACTTTCCAGCTCAGTTGGCTAGAACTGTCATCACTGAAAATCCATTTCTTTGTAACCTGGTTGAGAAGTTACTTGAATGATCACGTTAAGTAAAAAAGGTACTATGTATTCTGGAGAGCTCAGCATGAAAAAAAAATACTGATAAAGGAATTAGGCAAATGGAAGAACTGAGAACTTCACCTTACATTGTTTGGGAATACTATGATCTGAAAATCACAGATTTCATGTTTTGTCCCAATCTCAAAAGCCTCAGGATGTTTATCATTCATCATTTATATGTTTGAATCAGTGGGTTTCTTAGCTACTTTAAAGGAGCTTGTGGTTTTAAGATTGAAGATAAACGTAATTATAATAGATTAGGTGATTGCTATTAGAGGAGTCACAACACACACAAAAGAATTTGAGGAAAGTAGAAATACAAAAAACAGAACTTTTCTTCTTCACAAATTTAAATCCCTTTGTTAAACCCTGAACCTCATTCCACAAATATCCATCCCACAAATATCTGATAAGGTGCATATTATGTATTTGGCTCTAGTTTAGAGATTGGAAATAAGCAAAACAGATAAGGTTTACTTTAATGAAGTTTATATTCCAGTAAGAGAGACGAACAAGTAAACAAATAAATGCACAAAACAAAGAGAGAGCTGTGATAATGATTGGAAGTGG